>JAZGTK010000437.1:0-33288 GCA_036877625.1 Ambastaia sidthimunki
GTACTGGAACATTCAGAATAACATTTTTTACTTTTTTGTTACTTTTTTGAAAACATTAGAAAATATTCTTACAACCTAAAACTGTTAGCTGGGATCAACACCAGTTTGCAACATAAAGAGGATTTCTGAGGACCATTTGTTGAATTCAGTTTTTTTCAATGTTAAAGGTATAGCTCACCAAAAAAATGAATATTCTACTTTGCTACTTAAAAAACAGAATCTTCATTTGAGGTGAACTGTTCCTTTAAAATCTTTCAAAACTAGGTGCAAGACAATGTTTGTTTGTGGCTGCAAAGTTCAGCACCATTTCAGTGGAAAAACTAGTTTTCTTGGTGTCAGTCCGGACAGGCTCAATAACAGACAATCTGTCAATCAGTGGCCACTTTGTGGGCGACAACAATGTCAGCGAGGCCGTAAAAGCTGTTACTTGCTCTTCTTTTAGTATCATTACAGCTTCTACTTCTGCTTCAACTGGTGTGACAGCATTTTGTTCCCATCAGCCTCTTCAGCGGCAGAAGCCATTGGATCTGCTCTCGTCTCAGCTAACATCTTCAATCTCGGTGCTTCTCACTGTCATGATCAACTGAGAGGATTCTGCTGATCATTCTGGACTGATCTTGTTACAACTGAATGTCTCGGAGGCACAAGGGCAATACTGAAACCACAGAAGGCGAAGCAGAATCAAAAATGTTGTGAGAAGCTATGATTGTATCTGAAATATTCCTCTTTCACGGGTCTAAACAGTTCCTTTACCTGGAGAACTGTTAGTGGGTATTTTATTAGCTGATGTCATAGGTGGGCGGAGCTACACCAAGGATGTACCAATGTAACGTTACCAGGAAATGCTATAACGACCCAATAAAATAGACGTATATCTGTATAAAATATCCCTTTCACAGAGCCATACAGTGACTTTAATCTTTAGTGGGGATCTTACTAGCTGATGTCATGGGGGGCGGGGTCACACCAAGGCTGAACCAATAAAATGTTACAAGGAAATGCTATGACGACCCATTAAATCAGAAGTATCTCTAGTTCAGTCTCTTCTGATGAATGCAGTGTTGTTCCTTGCTCCTACAACAACAATGCGGGTGTACTGAATAAAAACAACGCCTAAAAAACACTATAAACTACGCTTGAAGGTTACAAACCATTCTTTGAAATACTGAAAAAGGCCTTTATTGAATTTTATTCAGCGTGCGGTTGACTTTGCGGTTTCAATAACAATAACCTATTACAAGGTCATAGCTTTATTATATTTCACTCTTTACATTTAACTATGCTTTGCCGGGCACCAGTGTACTCTGGATCAATGTCTTATTGGATTTAAATAACCTTTGCTGGACGCTGCTTTTAAAAATTAATGTTGCAGAACAGTGGAAAATAATGCAAACCAGCGTTTGTGTTCAGGCACACACACAGTCACCTACCGATCACCCACATGGGAAGAGCCATAATGCAAGTCCTTGTTGTGAGAAGATCGATGTACAGCTTTGCACAAACGAGCGAATAATAATGCTGATTGGGCTATGATCAGTTAAACCCTGGTGAGGTACAGCTTCAGAGTCATGAAGTTTTCTAGCTGTGAGCTGCTTTAGAAACTGGGCCTTTCTCAAACACAGAACACAATCTCATTAACTGTCCAACTAAGGTTTTGCAGTGGAGTTTAAAAGTGTAAAATCTGTGTTAACACACTAGTTTATTAATGGAATAGGTCAGCCTTCATTTTCTCACCCTTGTGTCATTCAGAAGTCGTAAACCCGGGTGTTATTAAGGCAGCCTGTATGACTCATGTGCTATTCCATGTTCTGAAGCCACACAATAGTCTAAATTTGAGGCATTAGTCATACCTGCCCCTATCAAATTTCAAATTTCTTTATAAAATTGGCATTTCTGGCATCAAATCACTTCATCAAAACTGAATACATGCAATCACAATAGAAATCTGGAGAGCTACATTTTTGGATGAACTATTCATTCAACCACCAGACTGTGTAATAATGTAAAAATTGTGACAGTCTTTTGACAGTGACAGCATGGATGAGGCTACGCAAGGCCAAGTCACTATAATTCATAACAACACTCAACAACCTCAACAGAGAGATAATCCCTGATAACGGAACATTCTCACAATGTTGACTAACGTTCTCAAAAAGTTCTCTCAAAGATATCAACAAAAAACTCTTGCAGTAATGTTAGTAGAGCATTTTTTTAAGTTTAAATCTATCAATATTAAATGTTCGAACAATGTTCTTATAATCAAAGTATAATTATTACAAAAAACAGTTTTGAGTGACTGTATTGAAATAGTTGACTCAAAAAAAACATAGATATATGTGTTCTGTGGTCTTCTGACTGAAGTCAACACCAAAGCTTTTGCCCACAGATACTGTAAGTGCCACACAGTAAGAGTTTCACCACAAAGAAAGGCTGCGTTATTATAAACACATCTCCTGCTGAAAGTAACGACAACGTGGGGGAAAAAGACCAAAAGACTAAGAGAGAAAGAACAAAACAAACATGAAAGGGTGAAAGTGCTGGGCATCATGGGTAAGTGGGGGCAAGCCTGCTGAGGGAGGAAGATGTGAATCTGTCCCACGCATTCAGCTCAGCACAGAACATGACATCTTCTTTTAATCAGCTTCTAATACACTGCTGTGTCAAGGTAATGATCCTTTGTTGCCGGGCTAATTGGACAAACCTATCATACGAGCTCCAGCTGTGTGTGTGTGTGAGTGATTGTGTTTGTGTGGAACGCTCAGGCAAACTCAGAGATGGGCAAACACAGAGTGTGGGTGGAATCAGTGAATCAGTGTTCTAAACTAAGGGATAAGGAGTTTAACAGCAGTCGGATTCAAAAGTCCGTGATATGAACTTTATCAGCACAAGACACTCCAGAAAGCCAGCAGGGATGATGCGTGGCCCGTCATCTTCTGACATCGCACCCGGTAACGTCAACCAGTCTTCAAGATCACGGGGATGCTAACTGTAGTTTTGAAAATGTAACCTGCCAAGCTACATTTAATTACAAATGATTAAACTACAGTGTAGCTACCCTATGTTAAATTATATATTGTTTTATTGTATCAATTTTAAAAATTAAACATTATATAAGCAATATTCAAAATCTATCTGTCTGTCTGTGCATGCAGTCTCTGCTTAAGGGTAAATCGTGTGCATGGCAGCCAAAAAAGGGTGTTTTTGAGCACTTACTCAAACCATAATATGACAAATTATTGCCTCAGCTTTCTCAGTTTTAAAGAAACTACACAGGTTTGTAGTACACATTTTGTCACACTACACAGCTTCTTTTAAAAAACAGCTTGTCGTTAGAAAGGCTACTATTTTGAAAATAACTTGTAAAATGTACATCTACATCTAAAAATGTAGTGAAGTTAACAGCATGGCTGCTTCTAGTTACCCAGCTAACAGAGAACATTCTCAGAACACTGGCTAACATTCTCTAAAAGTTATCAAAACCATTCCTCCAGTAATGTTAGCAGAACTTTTTAACGTTTATAAATTAACAATATATATTAAAAACATTTATAATTTGTTATGTGGAATGTGGAATGTTTAAAAACCTTTTAGAATTAAAAACTTTTTTTATTTACAGAATCAAACAGTTTAAATAACATTCTTGTAACCAAGCAATAATGTAAATACAATGTCTAAAAGCAACGTTTTCAATGTTCCTAGAGTGTTACTTAATGGAAACGTTAGAGAAACATTGTTACAACCTAAACTTGTTAGTTGCATTCTCCAAAATGAGCCAATCACAGCGCTCTGCCCAGACTCCCACCGTGAGTCTGATGATTACACTCCAGACCAGCTGAACATGCACCTAACATTCAGGGCCGCACTTGACATTAAGACACAATGTAGAAGTGAGGTAAGTGCGCCGGATTCAAGCTGGGTTAGATTGGTCACAGAGAGTATGAATGGAAACTAAATGGATCTGATACGAGTTTGATACAGAGCTGTTTGATGCTATTGTGAAGGTCTGTGTGATTCTGAAGAGGGTTGCTGAGAGGTAAGATGCAGGTGGAGGCAGTGTACCAAGGGCTTTTTTGTATGCCGAGTTGTTCATACATATCCAGACCTTGTTCACAGAGTTCAATAGGAAAAATATCGAAAAAATACCCAAGGAACTTTTCCGTTTAATAACCTCTCCTAACATCAACATGCTTTAAACAGCAACGCTTGCTTTACAAATGTGACCACATCAAAACACTCAGCAATCCACACATTTTAAAATTTTTACACAAACAGGCCACATTATTCCCTGACTATTTGATAGTCAAGGTTTCTGGCAACAAAAAACAAGACCATTTTCCACTCTCTCCATAAACCTTGGATTTACAGTACACAGCTAAACTCTTCATGCCAAGTGCATGCCATGAAGTTCACACTTGTAAATTAAATTTAATAAGTGCTGATACAGTACGCAAACAGGTGCACTTATAGTTCCACAGGCAATCAACACAAAATAAAACATTCCAGTGCTGTTATACAAAATATAAGCACTCTTAAAATATTGCTTGTCTGATCAAATTATTGGATGGATCAGTCCTTATTTCAAAAGTACAAGGACAATTCTGTTTCGTAAAAAAAAGAAACACTAACTAAAAAACTAAAAAATCAGCTGACATATTGAATCTATAGCCGTCTTTAATGGCCCTGTGTAATTTACTCACACACACACACACACACACACACACACACTTATGCTCCTCCTCTGAACTCTTTTGGGAGCACTAAGCCTGATGGGTAGGTGATATACAGCAGCCGTGAGGTAAGACAGTTCAGGTGGGCCTTTGCTAAAACTGCTGATTGGTGTTTCTTAAAACAATACTGAAAGAGCTTGTCCAACTATTATTCACTTTTCAGTGGATTAGATGTCAAAAGAGGGTGCAAACAACATCCTGCTCTGAATATCTCCCTTTCTCCAGACCTCTTCTCCGAGCAGATACTGATCAGTGCAGTCAGCAGTCTCTCGCTCGCTCTCTCTCCCCCTCACACACACGCTCACAAATACGGCATTGTTGTGGATCAGTGCCACATTTGTCAGAAAAATGAAGCTAAACTCAGAAAACAACATCAGACACACAAAGCACGGCTGCACAATTATTTATACATACAGCATGCCTCTATGAGACAGAACAGAGATTACGAGCGACATGTTGTTTCAACATCTGTCTCTGGTTTTGTCATACCTTAGGTACCGTCATCGAAACTAGCCAGGACAGAGTGAAATGTAATCAATCAGCAACCTGTAAAAACACACACACACACGCTAGTGACTCACGCTGGATGAACTCTACAAAGACTGTGTCCAAGTTCATTATCACACAATCAGCCGTAATATAAGGAAATTAAAATTTACATAATTATGAACGTACAGTTTCATAATAGGATTGTGTAACCAATCCTCACATGACCACCGCAATGAAATTTGTTTCTGCATTTACATTTATTCATTTAAATGTAAATGTAATTGAAAAAAGAAATTTCATCGGCACGGTTGTGTGGCGTTAAATGGGGTGTCTACCCAGCTCAGAGGGAACGTTCCCTGAACGTTCAAAAGTTCTTAAATGTTCTTGCAGTATTGTTAGTAGAATGTTTTCAACATTATATATCATATAGGCTATATCAAAAACATAATTTTTGAGTAGTTATGGAACATTTGAAAACGTAACAGAATTATAAAATATTTGAATAACGTTTGTACAACCAAGCAATAACATTAATACAATGTGAAAAAACGAGACCTTTAATCAATCATAGAACTTTTAAAATAACATTTTTACTGTTTTTGTTACTCAATGGAAACCGTCTGGAAACATTCTCACAATCTAAAATTATTAGCTGAGTAGTGTCTCACACTAGCATCACATTTGCTCTCCTCAAACTTGCTGTGCCTTGATCAGTTGAGACATAAACGAAAACAAACGCCATCTGACACTCATATCAAAACCACAATGCATCTTCATTCTCAATATTTGAATGTTTGCACACCCAAACTCAGGAGTAATTTTGGTAAACAACATCCTAATTTCTGACTAATCCTCACACAAAGCTATCGTATGGCCTCAGAAGACTTTAAATATGTGCTATGCTTATGATGCATTCATTTTTGGGGTTTGAAATCAATCTATCCCCATGCACGTTTATTGTGGGCTACTGTCTGGAAAAGTGTAACTGTAAAATTTTGCCTAAAACCACGTTTTGTGTTTCACGCAAAGAACAAATAGACATACAGGTTAAGAACAACAATGTTAAGGTTAGATAAACAATAACCAAAATTTCATTCCCGGGTGAACTAATCCTTTAACAAAACCCCTGCTATAAATCAAGACTGAAGAATATGTAACCATAGCAACCGTTGTTTACGTGAACTTGGTAACCTTTATGTGTCGAGTACTTCTTTATTTAAATTTCTTTCATTCTAGATCATCTCATTGCCTTATCTCTTTCTTTCATGAGATGTCATTTTTTGTTCTCGTTCTTTTCGCCCGGGGCTTTGTAGTTTTCGAATCGAAACGTATTATATCTGTCTTCTGTTGAACAGTTTGTGTGCAAAAAAACAACAAAACACTTGAGATAATAATAATTTTCACAGCAATGGTTTTTATGTCATTTGAACGAAAAGGAAAAACTAGCGCAGGCACACGGGTAAGGCCGTCCTTTTACTGCTCTGACCCGTGACATTGAAACTTAATAAACAATCAGGAGCCAATCATTCAAATGTGGAACCTTATTCATCAAATCTCTAATAAGCAGACCAAACAGGAAACATGCATAAATGATTGCCTTGACCTTTATATCAAAACCAGCTTGCTCTGTAATATCACATTTTGAAATAATGGAGAAAAACTGCTACGAATGGAATATACGCTTGGGTGAATATCCTCAGTTACTGAGTCATTTCAGGCTAGTATCCATATCACAGCTGGAATAAATCAATATACTGTAGGAAACATAGTTTGAAATCCACTGTGAAACTTCACTGATGTTTTCAGTCTTGTCTAAACCAATGCGCTCTGTTTGAAAATCTGAGTGTTGGAATTCAGACACATAAGGTCACACACAAACACACACACAAACACACACTTATGTTTCTATGATTTGTGGGGACTTTTATACTGTACAAACTGTAGCTAGATTTTATCCCATAACCCAACCCCTAAACCTTACTCTCACAGAAACCTTTTTTTGCATTTTTGCATTTTCAATAAAGCATCATTTACGTTGTATAATCAACTCCCCTCGTTGGGACCGCTGGCTGGTCCCCCCCAAAACAAATCCCCACAAGGATTTTTACCATCCTTGTTGGGACATTTGGTCCCCACAACCCTTATGGCCCCCCTCACACTTTCTAAACTCTACTTGCTGTCTAAAAACACCCTCAGAAAACCAAAAACGTCACGTCAAGACACTGAATTTACATGCATTTATATACACCATTCAAACAAGCCATCACACAGTCATCCAAAAGCTGTCATGCTCAAACACACACAGACACACACACTCAAAGGGCAAAGCAGTACAAAATCATTGAAATCTATATGCTTTGGATGCACCAACTTCCACAACTGCCTTTCACCCTCATAATCTAAGAGAGAGAGAGAGAGAGAGATCAGATCACAAAGAGCAAGTGAGAGAAACACTGAAAGAATAAGGAAAAGACTGATGCAGAGGAACAAAGAGAGATGCCCTGTGACAACCTCTGGTGCACCGCCTATGAAAAAGGGCAAATGCATTACTTGGCTTCACTCAACTTCAAAGATCTAAAGTTCTTTGGCCCACTTTCTCTCTCCCTCTCTCTGTATCTCTCTCTCACGCACACGCACACACACACTTTGCATAAACCCCCTCTCTAGTCATCTACACCAAAGGCCAAACTTTAAAAAAGTATGCACTCACATACACACTTCAGCCAGCTAGACCACTCCCTGTGTTCAAACCATTCTACTGTCAGCCTGAGATGGCACATCCACAGACCACTCAAACTTTTTAAGCAACAAAAATGCATGTATGCACTGGCTATCAAGTTGCAGTAAGTAGCAATTTTGCTTGCTTTATTAAAACCAAACGATATGTTAGGGTGAAATTTGAACCTGCATCTCATTGCAAGCAAAACACATCTTATAGTTACTTAAACACCCCCTAAAATGTTAATAAACCCCTTTATTTCTTTTTTCTACTCTTGCCTATGGCAATGTGTCTAATCTTGCAACCAAGTGACCCAGAACTGCCAAACCTACAGTAAGCACATGACTCCCCTGTTCACAACTTCCTCACACAACAGAATTCTGACTTATGTGACATTTATCACTGTGAGGGATTTGACTAATATCAGTGGAATATTCTGCTTTATGGGTTAACGGGAAGGAAATTCATCTGCACAATTGGATTTAGTAACAGCGGAATCCGCCAACCCCAGAGACATGCTAATGGTTCCTGTGAAATTACCCATCTGCCTCCTTCTCCATCCCCAAGCCTTCTGCTCGCTTTCATTCGCTCGCTCTCTCCTTGGCTCTGTCTCGATCTCCGCCTCCATCTCTCGCCGCCCACCCCCGTAGTTGTTTTGGGCTAGCTTAGTGGAGATTTGATTGTTGGGGGCCATTTATGAAAACAGTGGGGAAGGATTGACTTGACTTGACCAAGCTGATTTGCATACATATATATCCAGTCCAAGCAGTGGGCCCTCAGGGGATTGTGGGATATTACAGCTGGAATAGCTGGTGACCAGGCAGGTAAATTGAGTTGGAAAATTCACATTTTGCAGGAAATTGAAGAAAATGGATAGATATGTAACTTCTGACGAGTTTATAGAGCTCTGGTTGCCTTGGCGACAGATGGAAGCTATTCTGTGGAATGATGGCCCCTTATAAATGGTCATTTGCTCTTATTTTCATTTTTGGCATGGAAGGAGCTGAAGATTTCCCTGGACTAAGTCAGTAAACACAGGAGGCAACATACAATTCACTACAGCTGATATAACTGTCACTCAACAACTCTATATACTTACAATATGAATACATTATAGCAGTACTATCTGTTATGACACTATAAAGGTATTGACATTATAAAGCTGACAGTTATAGTGTACACATAACAACACTTGCACTTTCTAGGTTTAAATAAAGAGGATTAAGAAAAATGAATGTTTCTTAACCTCTTGATATTACAGAAAGACAGTGAACATGACTGTACAATGGAGGAGAGATTCGAATCCACATCGGATACCCAGCTAACAATTTTAGGTTGTAGAAATGTTTCCTTAATGTTTCCATTAAGTAACAAAAAATGTTAATAACATTATACTGAAAGATCTAGAAAACTTTTGTTCCAGCTTTTCGTGTTTTTTAACATTATTGCTTGGTTGGTGATTCTGTAACAAATTCTGTTTTTATATAACATCAAAAAACATTCTACTGCTGTTACTGCAAGAATGTTTCTGATTACTTTCAAAAAACTTTTGGAGAATGTTAGTTAACATTCGGAGAATGTTTCCTGTTAGCTGGGTAGTGTTTAAAGATGTAGTTGTAGTATACAAAGTGTACAAGTGTACAAAGAGGACACAGACTCGGGGGCCCAGAGAACAACCTAGATATGAAATATTGACAAAAACCTGTGAAAAACAAAGCAATGCCTTGCACATGCATTAGAGGGACATTCCGCCTGGAGCAACCTGAGGTTTAAGTGTCTTGCTGAAAGGCAAAATGGTGATAGATCACAGATCACCCCTTTTGGGCTTTGAACCTATAACCTTCTGGATACCAGCCCAGAGCTACACCATCCAGAAGAGCCAGAAAAACATCAGTGTAATGATTAACAAGAGCTATTTATATACCTGCAGGGCTGTGATTTATAGTAATACATGGTTGTGCGAATGATAACTGTTCAGGATGAGATCTGATTGGTTGCTTTTATAGCACAATGAACATGAAGTGAGTTTTGTGGTGTGCAGAATGAATATCTGCCCCTTGTCCAATAGTTTGTTGCTATGTTGACCAAGTATAATTGAACAACTGGCCAATTTCTGGTAAATCTGGATGGTGAGGATAGCTTGAAGGTCTATGTAGTGATAAACCAATGGGTCTGATAATATCTACCAGTGATGTGGGAAGAAAGACCAACCTCTGAGGCAATACACAAGTCAAACAATTCCAGGTTTGTTTAGCGTGTGAAATAGGGAGGTATGGTTTTCCTTTGACAATCACAGTTTCCCAAATTGTTCATTTACACAGAATGGTCCATGGGCACACACAAACAAACAAATATACAGCATGCGCAATGCAGTGATGTGTATTTGAACACCAGACTCGATAGAAGCTGTACAAAGAGGTATTGTAGTCCATGGTTCTTGTATAGCACTACCACTCTCTCTCACACACACATTTCTCATTTCTTGCTGTCTCTGCAGAGAGACCACAGCACGTTTATTTTTGAGTGGGCTGGCAGGTTCACGACTTAGCCCAGGCTTTGTTCTTCTGTACAGCCTGCGTGTGTGGCAGATGCTGTTAAACAAGGACAAATCAGCTGGATAAATAAAGTGCTGTGACCTCATGCTTGCTAAGTAGTAAACAGTATATGGCGACCTGAGTGAGATCAGGCAATCAAACAGACCGAGAGAGCGACAGAGCAATTGTATTGAAACTGTTGAGTGATAGAAAGTACTAGATGTTTCATTTTCTGAAGAAGTGGTGTTTGCACCCAGCAAAGCTCAGCACTACGATGCTAGGATGTTGTGGGTGGTTGCTAGGGTGTTGCTATGGAGTATATAAGGTGGTCTGAGTGATTTTTAGTGTGCAAGTCAGGTAGTTGCTAGGGTGCTCTGGGTCGTTGCCCACTAACCCAAGTTAAAAGAGAACCTATCCCTATCCCCAAGTTTCCATGGCATTTTTGTGTCTAGATATGGCCCAGACCTTTTTGTTTTTACAAGTCTGTGGAATGTTTTCTCTTATTTTAAGGTATGGCAGGGACAAAATCCATTCCAGTTGCTTAAAAAACTAAACTGCTTTACGTAATTTTATGGAAATGGCTTGCAGAAATAAACAACTATTACCTGACATATCAAATAAACAGGAATTGTAAGTCAGATTTTTGTTAAGCCAATCAGAATCCTTTGAGGCATTTTTGTTAAGCCAATCAGAATCCTTTGAGGCTCTATCTGCCTGTTAACCATGTGAAGCAGAAGGGCAGAGTGCTAGTTTTTCGAGTGAGGTTTCTGTTTTGCGTCACAGTACCTATAACAAGGTTAGTGTAAAGCGGAGCTCACTGTTCCGGTTTATTTGATTTTTGTCTCATGTGACATTGTGCAGCTGCTCACTCTGGTTACAGTCTTTAAGTCTTTTCACGTGTGTGAAAATCTTGAGAGGGCAGGGTTTAGGAGAGAGGGGGCGTGTCTATTTAAGTGGCTAAAATTTTTTAGAACAGTTAACATCACTAACATAACTAATGCTTACATGTGAGCTGAGGGTCAAATTAAATACAAAAACAGAAGCACACAAACAGATGCTCACCACCGTGAAGTTCATGACCTTTAGGATCCAGATGGTCAGGGCTAGGTTGACGATCATGGTGACGAGAAGGAGGAGAATGAAGAAATAGAGGCAGCGCTTTCGCCATCCGTAAATCCCAACCGGATAAACTGTAGCACAGCCCGGCCTTTGAAGGGGGTTCGGCTGGGATGCCAGGATGTACTGCTCCTGGGTCATCTACAGGCAAAGAACCAAAAGGCATATAATTCATTTCAAATGTCAAACTGTAAAAGTCTTTGTTTTTGTACGCAGTCATGCTGGCTTGCAACACAATCAAAACAATGCTATTTTTTTTGTTTAAAAACCAGATGAGTGTGTAACAAATAGACTTGGAACGTTGAATAAATGCATTGTTTCATTGACCTTTCCTTTGATCCAATTAATGTACTTTTACGTGCAATTTATCTTGTATTTGTGCAGGATAATCGTGTCAATGCATTGCATGCATCTATAATTAAGCACTGTAATTGACAATGAGACAACAAAGAAAAACAATGGTGCAGAAAAGAGAAAATAAATAAAAAATGGAGAAAATGATGGAAAGCAAACAGAGGGGGAAACACGCAACAGATGAAGATATTCGGTGAAGACAGTGAAGAGTAAGTAGCAGCACTGGGCTGAGAAAAATGAAAAGAAGAGGATAGACGATTGTGACCATCTGTCAGTAACATCTTCCTTTCGCTCCTTAATTTGAAATCTCTCAGCGATCTCAGCATGTATCAGCTCAACTAAAGACCTGGTGTATATCCTCTCTGAATCTCCACAACCTCACGGTAACCTGCCTGAAAACTCCCTTTAGCCGGCTTACAATCCATCTTGAGATGCTCACAAAGGTCTTCTCAAGCTCCCTCAAACCACTCAACAACTCTCGAATCTCCTCCACACTGTTCACACTTAAAAATAAGAGTTCAAAATAGAAGCAAAAAGGTTTTCACAACATGGAAGAACCTTTTGAAATTTCACAAAAATGGAAAAGATGGACTTTTTAAAAAAAAAAACTTGTTCTGTAGAGACACCTCTCTGGTGCTTTAGACCTCGTTCTGTTTGTTTGAATAATCCGATTTGTCAACTTCTGACTCAAGACAGAATTTGGGACTACTTGTTTACACAAACAAATGGGAAATCTGACCTGAATTGCTTCAATACACTTTGGAATCTGCATCAGTATGAACTCATTGGCCCTGTTCACACCTGGTATTAAGTGGGTGGTTTGCTGAACCTACGGTGCTACAAAAAACGTTGAAGAACCTTCTAAAGAGTTCTCCTCAACCTCTTCTGAAAGTTCACTACTTCAAGCACCTCACCACTTTATCGCCAAAGATAAACATCTAGACCTTTCCGAGCATCATCCTCTCTTTCTCACACACCAGAATTCTTAACCTTTCTTGCTCCTGTCGTGCTGAAGAGTGTGTATGAGCGAATTTTCTACATATTTGTGGTGTGTGAATCAATGAAGGTGGGTTTAAGTCGGTGCGGAGGAGTGTAGTTAATAGTTAGTTTCCACCAGTTTCAACACACGGGTGAAAGAGATCATTCCGTTTTTCTAGCCTCCAGTGCTCATCTTCTATAAATATCAGGGGCCACAGAGAAATATCAAATACTTTTTGCATACGTTTTTTTTTTACCTTTCAGTCTCCCACATGTGGGCTATCTATACGATTTTAGCTCATCTTTGTTTCCCACCTTCATCCTGTGGCGGTATTGTCTTCATCTCTCTCGCTCCCGGTGTCTTTATATGTCCTGCCTTTGATTTCGCTCTGTGTGGTTCCATATCCTCTTTACTCCGCCCCTGACCAACTCTCGCTATCCATCCTTCTATCTCTCTTGTTCTCTCTCGGTCTCCCCGGTTCCAATGCATTTCTGAAATTGATCTGACAGCAGAGTGATCCATCAAACGCATGTGCAGCCGAGCCGGACCAGAACGGCACCCTGCCTACAGCCTAACACTATTAACACGCTCGCCAACTACTCACTCGCTCGCTCACTCACTCAGATTACATCTGCTTGTTCCAGCAGAGAGAGAAAAAGAGAGTGAGAGAGAGTCAGACAAGCATTGCTGTACAGAGGTTCAGGGCAGGACAGGTGAATAACAAAGGGAGAGGCTTAAAATGAGGACCAGAGCAGAAAAAAAACATGGAAAGTAAAAAAATCGCATGAGAGCTACCCCAGCTAACAGGGAACGTTCTCAGAAGTTCTCTCAAAGTTATCAAAAAACCCTCTTACAGTGATGTTAGTAGAACATTTTTATCAATCATATATATCAAAAACATTATTCTTAGATAGTTAATGTGCTGATTTAAAAATGCTACAAAATTAATAAAATGTTTCAGGAACATTCCTATAACCAAGCAATAATGTAATACAACATCTAAAAAATGAACGTTTTGAATGTTCCCACAATTTTCAAAATAATATATATACAAATTTTTTTGTTACTAAATGGAAATGATAGGGAAATGTTCTTACAACCTAAAATTGTTGGCTGGGACTTTATCAAACATTGGGCAAATGATTATCCATGATTATCCGCTATCCATTGTGTGTCATGACTGCTAAATTCTTGATATAAATAATCAATCTTTGTTTTTCTCTTATCTGAAATAAACCATGTTTACTGTATCATCTTTTCAGAGACTCTCCTTGCTATCCCAGCAACACACCAGCAGATTGTGCTAACTGGTCCTGCTAATGATGTTATACTGGACTAGATTATATTTGGGCACAATCGGAAGAGATTTTGAACACAAGAAATTCCAAGCAGATGTTTTTTTCACATCTAATGAGGAGCCATTTATTGCAATGCCAACATAATCAAGTCTGTATTCGGGTAAAAGAAAGTTTCTTTCAAAATCCCAATTAAAAGAATATAACTTTCTTTTAAAACATTACAATGTTTTCTAAAAAAATAACATGGTACACATGGTAAAAAAAATGCAGAGTGCACTTAAAGGTAAGGTAGGCAATTTCGGAGAGACCATCAATAACAACCTAGTTTTGAAAGCATAATATGCCACCTTCAAAGTGATCTCCAGTACCATGACCCCTCCAGTAGTGTGTGGATGTATGCAAATCTTTCTACACATCTTTGACAGGCAAGTAGGACATCCTATCCTTACATTCGGACCAAAAGCAATGATTGGACGAACATAAGAAAAATTTGAAAAAAAAAAAAAACGTGCCTTTATCTAATGACTTCAAATGGCTTTGTAAGGATTTTACCAGCAATGGGTGTTATTCCCAGCAATCCCTGTGTTGAGGGATTACTCCCTTCATGGCAGTTTGTAGGGGTCGGTGACATATAGTTCACTGTTGTGTTTTACCCTCAGGAAAGTGTGAATGTTTGAATCAAAAGTGATCTAGAACAACAGTGGGTTCTCAATTCACTTCTAATCTTCTAGAGGCAGAGCATTACACTGGGTTCAAGTACAAGTAGACACAAAACAAACAGGAACCATGTGTGGTCCTGATAGGTTATTAGTTTTAGAGATTATCAGCCAATCAGTTGCGATGATGATGTTGTCAAGCAGCATTACAAATATAAAGTAAATTTGTAATGTATTTGCTACATGCTGTTCTTTTGTTGTAAGTACTGGAAACTGCAACTTTTAACAGCCTCAGTTATCATTACAAAAATGTGTAAGTGTGTGTGTGTGCGCGTGAGAGAAAGACAGAGAGAAAAATAGAGAGAGAGAGAAGGAGTATTATGTCAACCCAGCAGGAAAGAAGAATCCACTAAGCAAACAGACACGAAAATATCACATCGTCTTCCTCCTTTCACTGAATCAATACCAGCACAAATATTACTTCAATTTCGCACAACGACATCGCGGCACCCAGGCGCTAACGCTAAGCAGTATTAACAAATCGATACATCATTTAAAAAGGTCATATCAGTCAGGGATGTAATTTAATGCCAGGCAGCAGACAGCGCAGATTTGCAGCTAATTAAATGTTGCCATCTCTGTACAAGCTCTCTGGCTTTTCAAAGGTGAATGAAGGTAGAGGTATCGACAGTTCTAGCTCTGCATAAGCAGGGGTGGCATTCCTTCTGTTGCAAAGCCCCTCTGTTGTTAATCTGCTCTCTTTACTTCCAGTTCAGCTCTATTTGAGGTATCTGAGGTATCTTGAAGTATCTGTATGGCCATGCTCAGTCAGCATCTTCCTAGCTAACAATTTTAGGTTGTAAGAATGTTTTCTTTAAACATTTCCATTAGGCAACCAAAACATTACAATTGTTATTTTGAAAGTTAACGTTAATGCTACATTATTTTTAATTTCAGTTCCAATGTGAGCTGCAGCATCGAGATTTGTGGCCTAACGCAATTTGTCAACCTTCAAAGACATGCATTTAGTTAAGTTACGGTATCATTCTCCGAACTTTTGTGTATTAGATTGGACAGCTTGAAGGAATGTTGGACCATATATAACAGAGCAGGTGTCCCGTGCAATACAGACACAATTATGACATCTTTCTTGATGTATGTTTTGCGAGCGGGCGGCACGCAGTTAAAACATTACCCGCCTGAGCGCCCAAACTTGTCTGTGAGAATTCTTCGACTCCCGAGTAGGAAGACGAGGATAGATCTCGCAGCTGTGCGCGTCAGTGCCACGCTTTACACATGAAATCACAGCAAGAAAAACACTAAATCATCAACAGGGAAAACATACATTAGTAAGACGGATAGTGTGATTTTCTCTTCATTTTTGTCTCGACACAATAATTTGGAGAGCATCTGTGTAAATATCCAACATTACATTTGGAAAAAATTCCACATACAAGAAAACAGAAAACACGGTGGGGGGAAATTCACTAAGAACAAGTTGCGCCCACAGATAGCGACATTTATTTGCATGCATTGTAATTTAATAACAATTAAACACATTTAGATAATCTGCCCCATTGTGCGATGAGATCACAAAAACAATCAAATATGGCGGGCAGATAATTTGAGTGTATTTTCATTACATTTTGTATTCATAAACTGTAAAGACATATACTGAATCAAGGAAGCACAAATGTAACATAAAACCAAGGGAACTTTTAACAAAAACCAGAACAATCTGCCACTCCAGAGCGGATACAACATTCCTCCGGATCGTCCCGCCTGTTTTGGGCTGCACTGCCAAAACGGACAAAGATAGTCCAACTTAACTAGGGAAAAATTCACAATTGCTCCAGCAGACTGTTGCTACCTGCAGCTGTACATCAAGACAGCCTGGAGGGACCAGTGCCCGAGTTTTCCCTGTGTGAACCAGTATGACAAGCCAAAATTGGAGTTTTCTGGCAGAAGAACCCTGACGTTTAAACAGCAGGTTTTCTACTTCCTGCAGCCACCCGCCCTCGCGCGCTGCTTTATTTGTGCGCTCGGCGCCATGCGTGTTGACAGGGAGCCAGATATTGTCTTCTGTTCTCTCTTCACTACCTGGGGAAGCTAATTAGGGTTCTATTTCAGAGCCTGCTAAGGGACAGGGACCGCGAGCGGAAAAAACGCTAATGCAAAATACGCTAACACAGCGTTCTCTGACAACCGCGTGACGGGTAATAAAAAACGCCTATTTGTAGGTCCAATCTGAACTACAAATACTTTTTGAAGTGTCACACCTTTAGTTTGTTCCCAGCTAACAATTTTAAGTTGTATGTATGTTTTTCAAACATTTCCGTTAAGGAACAAAAATGTTCAATGTTCTAGGAATGTTCAAAACATTAATGTTTTTAGACATTGTACTAACAAAATTGCTTGGTTATTCTAACTTTTTCATTCTGTCACATTTATAGAATGTTCCATTAACAACTTAAGAATAATGCTTATGACTTATGTGATATATAATGTTGAAAGCATTCTAGAAACGTTACTGCTAAAACATTTTTAATAACTTTGAGAGAACATATTAGGAATGGTACCTAATGTTTTGAGAATGTTCGCTGTTAGCAGGGTTAGCTGATGTTCTGCTAACGCTACGTCACCCAGGTCAGCAGGCACTTTCCTGGGCCTGTTTGCAACGTTATCGGTGACAGCTTAAGTCTTAGTAACTGCCTCAAATGCCTTGTGCTGACAAGCCTCACCCTTCTACAGGCCTGTCAATCAAACTTGCCACCTGCCTGACACTCAATAGATCTCCACTCTGAGGTAAAGAAAAAGGTTGGTGGCATTCGCTTAAATACAAACCCCTATAACACAGGTAAACATTACATGCTCCAGCAGAGACCACCTGCCACAGCTGTGAATTGTTTTAGGTTCCCACTCTTTGCTGTCGTAACACACAACGGTTCTGTGCACATCTGTGCTACACAACCAAAACAGCCCCGGGCAGTTTTCTTCTGAACCAAAGCCCAAGTGTAAAAAGCACAACTTTCCATAAAGGCATAACTGCTTATAGCAAATAAATATATACATTAAACAAGCAAGTCAAATCTTTCATCAAAAGACATCAAAACAGTGTAAAGTTCAAACTATGTGATGGCTTACACAAGGTCTTATAAAACACATGTATGCTGCAGTTTGACCTTATTCATAACAGGGTGGATGCGTGGGTTTTGGTGTAGCACGAGAACCTGCTGTCAAAAACAAGGAACCTCAAGGGCCATAACAGAAAATGCGTTCATGCAGTATTAATGTGACTGATTTCCCACAATTCCACATTTAATTCAAATTAAAGTTTACAACTGGTGAGTTGGTACCTGGGTATGAAAACCAGCGAATCTAAGACGAAGTCTAAAGAGAACATGCTTAAAAACTTAACAACAACCATTAACAGAGTTCTCAGAAGGTTGGTTATTGTTTCTCAAAGTTATTGAAAACGATCTTCCAGTAACTTTGGTAGAAAGTTTTTAATGTTACATTATATTTCAAAACGCTATTCTTAAGTTTTTAGGGGAACATTTAAAAGTGTTACAGAATTTAAAAACAATTTAATATTGTTCTTATAACCAAGCAAAAATGTTAAAACATTTGCATAAAAACTGGATGCTTCGAATGTCACCAAAACATTCAAAATAACATTTTTAACGTTTCTGTTACTTAATGGAAACATTAGGGAAACATTCTTACAAGCTAAAATTAGCTGGAAACATAGCATTTTTCTGTCAGTGTTACTGCGATTGTCTGAACAGCAAGCCATCTGCCTCATGTACATAAACCACACAAGCAGAAAGCTTTATTAAAACTGCTTTAAGAAATTCTAATATTTGTTTATTCAAAGGAAGTTAGATGGATAGAAACATATACAAGTTACAAACGGATGGATACAAACACATACAAGCGCAGCCAATCAAATAGCACGTCCTGTTGTTCGATACTTCATCTCGTTCGTTCAATCACTACCCTTTTTGATTGAACTTCACTTAGAAAGGAATATAGCAGCCTGTGCAAACAAACCCAAAGTGACCTTCTGCAAGTCGCAAATCCAGCGAGTGTGAGCCGATGCGTGTATGTGTGTTATGACGTGGGCTCGAGTTTAGATGAAATCAGGTGGCCAGAAAGGCATGCTGCTCTAAGCTTTAGTGAAAGACATGAAATCAATGGGGCTGCATAGCTGCCTCTGGAGGAAAGCATTACAGACGGATGAGGGAGGGAGGTTTAGGCCAGGCTGAAATCTGGTAAGCGATAGATGTGTTTGTAAATCTCATCTGCTGACAGAATCGGCGCCCACTGCTGCCAAACATACAGTGCAAACACATTCTTGCAGTCCTGATGAAAATAAAACAGCTTAAGATAAGCGTAAGGTGGTTTGTTGGTTACAACTGATCTAGCTGGTCTCTTAAGCTGACCAAGCTGGTGTGAAGCTCGTCTAACTGGTCTCCCAGCCCATCCAAGTTGCTGTTAAGTTGGTTAAACAGATGGTCTCCCAGCCTAAATTGAAAAGTAAAAAAACAAACTCAACAGGGTGGTAGTGGTTAAAAAGAACAGTGCTATTTACTCAGCTAACAGGGAACATTCTCAAAACGTTGACTAACATTCCCTAAAAGTTCTATTAAAGTTTTCAAAAACATTATAACAGTAACATTAGTCAAATGTTTTTTAAACATTATATTTCATATACATGAAACACTAGTTTTGGATTGTAAAAATGTAGTAGCATTTTAAAAATGTTACAGAAAAAGTTTGAAAATTGTTTTAATACCCGAGCAATAGCATTAATACAATGTCTACAAAAATTTGATGTTTTGAACGTTTGTAGAACAAAAGTTTTACAAAAATATACAAAATAACATTTTTGTTACCTAAAGGAAACATTAGGGATTTTATATCTGCCTGTCTGTTAAGAAGACTAGATAATTTTATTAAAAGATTAGACAGACAGACATACTGACAGATAAAAAGAAAGAATAAATCTGGTCTCGTCAGCAGTGTATTGAGTACTTTGAATTGCAGGATTGACTCAAATTTGCCACCTGTTTACCACAGTGGGGTGGATGTCTGTGGAGAAGTTGGCAGCAAGTCTCAGCGTCAGGTCTGTCCACCTGGCACAGAAGCTGTTGACTTGACCAGACTGTGAAGACATACGTCATTGTACAGGCATTTACTGCAGACCCCTATAGGTAGATGAAGTATCTATACAAACTCCCTATTGAGACGGGCTCTGGTGACCTTCACATGGTATAATGGCTACAGACAAACACAGATAACACCTCATCCAGGTAACTGAGAAAAGTACACCTTAGAAAACAGGAAATTGTTTATTATCTACATCTGAACAGAGATCAGTACCACTGTTTCCAAACTAACAGGTTATGTAACAAGCTGTGGAACCTATTTATTACTGATATTTTTCCATTTAAGTTTAAATTGTTTAAATTGTCAAGTTTACTCTGTTTACTTTGTTGGGAAGGCAGAAATGGTCAAACAGATTGATCTTAAAAGACACTGAAAGATAATGGCCAATTAATATAGTTTTTCCGTTTTAGGGCTCTAAAAACATCTTCCTAATTGGAAGTCTGTGACTTCAAAGAGTAAGTAAGAGATTAACTGAGTTTATTTGTGATGTGTCAGGAGAGGGTCACGCAATTCACCATTGAACAATGTCGCATTGTTGGCATATTGGTTCTCTATATTATTATTTTTTTTCAATTTCCTTTTTTACTGCAAATCGTCGATGTGTGTGCGATAACCAAATCTGAAAAAAGCTCTAAATACTTATTTGATATCCTGTGTATCCTGGTATCCTTTGATATGTACTCTCAAGAGATTATGAGACATAGCTGGCTTTTGCACTCCATAAATCTTCTCTTACTTCTTTTGCAGTTATGCAGTTCTCATAGGTAGAGGCCAAACATAGACACATCCCACTCACTCCCAACGCACACACTTATAGTGATTACACAAGAAGTATGTAACGTCCTCCAATGAGGAGTAACGTCTTACATATTAACTGTGCTGTGTAATGCTACTGGAAACAGTTTTTCTCTTTCATCTGACTTCAGTACGGAATTAATCCTGGATGTGTATCTTATCCTTTCCCCTCTTGTTTTCTCTTTTCCTTTTGCTTCTCCCTGAATTGATGGTGTTTTGAACTCAAGCTGTTTGTATGTGCCAAGCTTGTTTACCGTTTTCCACGTACGGCTAGCATTTCGTTGCTGATCTTCAGCTGTAAGCTCGTTTACACAGCCGTTCTAGAACCAGAAGAAGTAGCTGGGTGGTGTGTTTCTCAGAAATAGCAACAGCTAACAGGAAACGTTCTTAGAATGTTGGCTAACGTTCAAAGTTCTCTAAAAGTTATCAGAAAACTCTTACTGTAATGTTAGTACAAAATTTTTAAAGTAATATATCTGTATCAAAATGTTATTGTAAAGCTGTTGTAAAATGTGGAACATTTTAAAAACACAGAATCCAAACAAAAACGTTAATACATCATCTAAAAACATCCAGTTTTGAACATACGGTAATTTCTACAGCAAGCTCAAAAGGGGCAAATAAACAGCTGTGCACATTCACAGTGTAAAGTTATTGTGTAAACAGTGTCCTAAATAAGTCTAATACAGCTGTTTACGTTCACACAAAACTTATGTTTTTATTTTAGCAAGGTTTATATGACGAAAAGACAATCTGAGAGAAAAATTAAAGGTAGATGTTTAACTTGCCATTCCTCGTTTTCACGTGGGTGACATTTCAGCAAAAAAACACAGAAATTCTATGTTTAATTCTGTAGAATTCTGTTTTTAAAATGTAGACATGACACCCCCAAACTAAAATCAAAGTAATTTAGAGAGACATATGGTACGTTACCTGTATATCAAAACACCCTCTCTTTAGCTTTCTCAAAGTACACGCAAACATACTCGCTTCACACAAGTAGCATATTATTCTAGAGAAGCATCATAGACTACAGCGAAGTCAATTTTTACTACACAAGAGCAGCAGCTCTCCAAACAGAATGATATTTTGAATAATTGTCACCCCTCTTGATTAGATAAATAAGCCAGCTGCAACTAGCATCTCCCATGGAGAAGCTTCGTGACCTACATGTGAAATGTTAATTGTAAAGATTGGACGTAAGATACTCAAACTGTGACGCCAACCAGATATTTGCAGAACCTGGAGAGTTTGAGGTCCATCCTCTTGAGGGGTCAAACTGATCAAAATGCTTGAGACAAAGACGCTCTCTCTCAACCAAATGAGGTTATGAGAAGCCATTCGCTTCTACGACGTACAGCTATTCGGCTTGTAAAAAAAACTGTAGCTCTGCTACACAACACGAGCTGCCTGCCTAGACAGAATCTGAAGGCACCGTGGGCACACTCCAGATGCGAAGGCTGTTCCAAAATATACACTGCCTTATTTAAATCTTCTGCGCTAGCCTCTCTCG
This sequence comes from Ambastaia sidthimunki, assembly GCA_036877625.1. Lineage (NCBI taxonomy): Eukaryota > Metazoa > Chordata > Actinopteri > Cypriniformes > Botiidae > Ambastaia > Ambastaia sidthimunki. The sequence goes on from JAZGTK010000437.1 coordinate 22,353, forward strand.
GCCAAAATCTAAGGAAGCATCGCCCAAGCTCACAGAATTTTTTTTCTGTGCTTATTAGAGTATTATGTTGATTGTGTAACATGCTAACATCAAACCACTGCTTAAAAACTGCTTAAACCAGTCAAAACTACTTCCTAGCTAACAATTTTAGGTTGTTAGGAACATGTTATTTAAGGAACAAAAATGTTAAAAATGTTATTTTGAAAGTTGCAGGAACATTTAAAATGTCAATTTTTTTAAATGTTTGAGGTGTTTTGATTTTGAGTGTATTTATGCACGTGGCCCTTTAAATGTAACGGCCCTTTGCGAGTGCATAATAAAGTGGATGCTGTCAGATGTACAAGAAACACATAAACACAGAAAGATTTGTTTATATGAGTAAAACTGTAATGGCACTCTCTCTGTGTTTACGTGCAAATTCTCCATCAAGTAACCTGAACCTCATAACTCATGACATTGTGTGTGTGTGTGTGTGCCTGTGAGAGACAGAGCGAACGAGAGTTTAAGAAGGCAAACCATTCATTACAGCATTTACATAATTTATCTGCTCACCCATTTCTAGCTGTGCTACACAGGCTCTCATATATGATGTGTGTGCGTGTGTGTGTGCGTGTAGGTCGTAAGCGATAATGCAGATGATGCCCCCAGCACTGTCAGAGAAAGCATAATTTCTTACCTCATTTTGTCCATAAATCTGAGCTTCAGTACATCTTTATGACATATAGACTGTGTATAAACTGCTACTTCCACCAGCAAAGACAAGAACGATGCCCTAGCTTCCTGTTTTATCAATAACATCAATAATGATGAGCAAACTAGGTTATCCTGGTAATAATCAACTCAAACATCAATGAGTCGTGTAAATTAACACCATACAGCAGAGTGCAGCATTGGACGTGTTGTCAGGCATCCCTGCAGTAAATGTTTAATTCCAGGTGCATGCTGAAATGCATGATCATGTATGTCTTCAGTGCATTGAAGTGATCTGAATATGAATGCGTGCATGAGTACAGTATGGCTCTGAGGCTGATGCATGTTTAAGTAGCTTGCCTGCGGCATGCGCGGGTGTGCACGTGATTTCTTCAATCAGGAGGACAGTGACTGCTGCTTATTTATGATAACACAATATTCGTGCCCTTCAGAGGAAGCAGGTCAAATCCTCCACACACACCTCCCTTCAGCCACAGCAAAACTCCATAAAATATGCAATATGACACAATCAAATACACATAATGGGGTTTTTCTGAGGATATGGTGAGGAAAGGACAGAAGTGTCACCTGCACACGCCATATAACATAACAAATCTGAATAATCATCACCAAAATCAGAATACTCAAATAAATTATGTAAATTATGTAATACACAAACACTAATGTAATACACAAACACTAATGTAATGCAGTATTGTGATGCATGCAACTGACATACAATTTGAAAAAAAAAAACTGACTTTTTTCTAATTACATTAAGAAAAATAAATATTTAACCTCTTTCTCTCTCTCACACACACACACACAAACCCCTTATTTGAACATAATCTCAACAACAGTATCAACCAGCAGTTATCTACATAATATGATCTATTAATCTGCCTTTATTTGATATCCTCATTACACCATATTGTTAACGAACACAAACACATACATACTGAGTTATGCAAATGGACGCTAACCTCCCGTAACCCTCACAGTGTCATTTAATAGAGCAGAGGTCACTGTCTCCTTGTATCAGCAACACCACCTGACAAAAGGTTTTGACCTGTTGTTGTCTAACAAATGAACAGAGAGAAAAACTCTAGCTAGAACAACAGTCCTCCAGTTAATTACAATAACGATTATCAATCCAAATCGCCATTCATCAGAAAGTTACATTCACACTTTGAATTGATATGAAACTGAAACTGAATTGAACACAAGAGTTTCTGTATTTCCTCCTCACACATAAATGAATTATCTCTCTCTCTCTCTCACTCTTTCCTTTCTTTGTCACTACATTTAAATCACTACGCATTTAAATAAATCAATATAAAAACATTATAAATTATAATAAATTTACATATAATGAATACGTTTTATTTATTTACTTTTTAGAGGTATGCTCTTAAACCTTAAACTTATTATTACATAAATTAATTATTCATGTTGAAATATTTAATACTATTTAATATAATGTTACATTATTTAATATTAATGATTAATATTAAATAAATATTAACATGACCAGTTAATATAACAAATTAACAAGATTCCCATGGATGTGATGGAAATAAGAGCTAAGATTAGCCTATGGTGAGTGAGGGACTGAGTTCACATGAGGGTATCAACTTTAAGTTCATTTTGATATCATCATACCGACAACTCTCCTCATCAATGAGGAAAGGGCGGGCTCAAGCGAGTACTACTTTTTGATTGGTGGATTAAATTTTAATCCTTTTTTGTGCATAATGCAACACAGTGGTCCCAAAAAGCTTTTTGCGTTTATTTAATTTTGCCCTTTAATTTCTCCATACATGCCTTTGCACACAAAAAAGTCACACAAAGTTATACTTTGGTAGTTCTGTGGAATAAAACAACGGGAAGAGAGAAAGAGGGAGGAGAGAGAGAGAATGATAAACTTCCTACTGCTTCCACATCTTTGAATTAAAAGACCAGTGGGACGTCCCCCCCTTACATCTCTGGGATAAAATACAGAGTCACTCCTCACACACAGTTATCAGGTCTTTGTGAATTGTAGGGAACTGCACTAATAGCATCCAGTAAGGCGGTCGTAGTTCCTAATTAAAACACTTCCCAGTGGGAGTACACAGGACTGGGCGTCCGGGAATGAGGAAGACAGCGATAAAGAGAGACAGATAGAGAGCAGTGCTGGATTAGTGAGGGCCAGGGGACACATAAATAGGTGGAGCCACAGCTGGAACGGTCATATTGCCAGGAAAGGATGTGAAATGTGAAACACGATGAACTGTGTAAAGATGGAACAAAAATGAGACAGAAGGGCTGGACGGTATGATGCAACGGTGGAAATTTGTAAAGGCTGTTTTTGCACTGTTTTTTTGCTCTAAATCTTATGCTTTGGCGTGTGTACATAGATAAATAGACCAAATAATCAAATGAGAAGGATGTTTAAATCACTGCTTTATCCATAAATACATTATTTTTATATAATCCATTTTCATGCCAAATTAACTATACTGTGATATTTATTGTCACTACAATGTGAAATAATGTGATTTTAGTCATACAGCCCATCTGTATGTAAATATACTGTATGTATTGTGTCAAGTATTGTGTTACAAGTATAGTGGTTCTATGTGTCATGCAGATTTTTGCCACTGGGACTGTGTGTGTGTGTGGTCAGTGCAGTGTAGCAGATGTGTTGATATATGTGCTGCCATCAAGGCTAAAGTATGATGTGCGTCACTGAAGAGTCAGATGTACCCCCCACCCTCTCTCTCTCTCTCTCTACTGCATTTTCTTATACATGTACACACACACAGACACATGGTCCTTTATGACAGCAAAACAAAAAGGAACAAAGAGACAATGGCAAATAAAAAAATTTCATTTGTTATAGTGATGGTTCTACAAGTCTTAAAGTCTTAGACTACTACTGAAAAAGTTTCTATTTTATGATAAACCCACCTCCAAATTATTTCACTTATGAATGTGTTTTTCCTGCCTGTTCAAAACAGTCAGTCTGTTTGTGAAGTTGGTTGTGATATGCTAAGCTTATCATATAGCTTTAAACTGCCACCCAATGGAAATTTTGGATAAGCAAAATATATAACCAATAAAAAGTTACTTTAAATATAATCTTGATAAACATACGATTTATGTTTAAAGCTGCAATCTGTAACTTTTTTAAAATAAAGATCAGAATAAAAATCAGTTATTGAGAAAGTACATGACAGATGAGTGTTCAACATGATTTCCTATTATTTAAGCTGTCGGGACGACATATAACAGACAAAAAACAGCCAGAATTTTAACGTGAACTCCAACTTTCAGACCACAATCACATCACATAATAGCATGTGATGTTTCCATACCAATGCCTGCATCCACACGCAAGAAAAAGCCACATGCCAAGACAGCAGGCAGGAAAATGGATCTGTTCACTGCAGGTGATCTTCATTAAATAATGTAGCCTGTTAACAACAGAGCGCTAGATCCTGTTTGGACAATTCCAGTGCATTTGAAGACCATTAGAGTCCTGCGCGGTGTGTGGAGGAAATCTCTAATGAACAGAGAGCTATATTAGTCTGTTAATAACCGTGCGTCTATCTGTGTAGCAGCCAGTCCCACCGCAGTCATTGGCTGCCATTTTCTCGCCTACAGAAGCAGCACAGAGTCACAATTACTCTTCTACATGATAGCGTGCTGTCAAACAGGAGGTTTCCCCTATTCAAATGAATGTCTGTAGTGTCCCGCGAGAGGCCGAGCGCAGGTCTCAGATCAGTTTAAAATGGCAGTTTTGGCGTGTATTCAGTGCCCTGTTAGCATGCCGCAGAGCCGGAATGGACGTTAAGAGGCTTCTGGCTCCCCTCAGCATTTGCGTGATGACCTTGATGGGTGAATGGAACTCAAGGTGTGTAATCGGCAACGGTGAACCGCTGAATTTTTACACAACCTTTTCATCTCGCCAGACAATGAGCTGTTTAATTCTCAGGTAAGAGGAGACGTGTGTGAGGAGATAGAGAGGTAGATGAAGAGAGGGAAAAAGATTGAAGAGAGGGTGTGACATCTGTGTGTGTACGTGTATGTGTGTGTTGGGGTGTTTTGGAGGTGGTTTGGAGGGATTAATCTGTAGATGCAGCCATCGATTTCAACCGTACTGTGCGTTTGCCATTGTAAAACACCAAGGACACATCACAGGCCAAAGCGATCACACTGACCAGCTTCTCTCGTACACGCACACACACACACACACACACACACACACACACACACACACAGACACATTTACTTATTAACTAAATTGGGACATTCCATAGATTAGTATTGCTTTTATACACAGCTAGTTATAAACAATATAACCTAACCCTAACCCACACTCTAACCCTAAACATAAACAAATGTTTATGCATTTTTACAAAATGTACATTTGTAAGCACTTTAATTTTTTAAATGAGGAATCCTCATAATAAGGTTTTGCTCAAATTTGTTGGGTTTGCTGACTTTTAGGTACAAATTTTCCCCCCATATAAGGTTAAGTAAACCCCCATACTTATGGTATTTAGTTTAAAAATAACTAAATAAAGGTAGTAACAGGAATTATATTTCAGGTTTTGGTCAATCAGCATAAAGTAAATAATATAAGTAAAGCATATAACATGCACACATAAACTTTACAGAAACATCACAAAATCATCAAATCCTTTCTCTAATTGCACACACATGGCCCAATATACACAAACACACACACACACACACCGTGAAATGACTGTGGGTAAGTGGCTAAAAGGGATCATGGCGGACATCCATCCCTCGAGAGGAATTTGTGTGTGTGTACTGGGTCATCCGTCTTGCAGAAAATCTAGATTAAAGCCCGAATAACTAGCTGTAGTCCTCATTAGTCTTTATGCAAAGTGTGTACTGTGCCTAGTTGCATTCCAGCTCCACACATGTGAAGTATATGGATTAGACTCTCAGATCATAATGGCTTAAACCTTCATCATAACAGATGCTGCACAGCATCAATCAGAGTCTCTTAACATTTGAAGTAAACCACACGTATCTTATTTTACTCGCTCATAATGGCATGCATTGAGATAATGGCGTAATGCATAAACACACACTTACTCAGCTACCCAGCTGACAACTGTAGGTTGTAAGAATGTTTTCCTAGCATGTCCAAGTGACAAAAACATTAAACATGTTACTTTGAATGTTCTTGGAACGTTCAAAATGTCCAGTTTTTCAGACTTTGTGTTAACGTTATTGCCTGGTTACAAGAACATTATGATATGTTTGATATACAGTGTAAAAAATGTTTCACTAACATTACTGCAAGAATATTTTGTTGATAACTTTGAGAGAACTTTAAAAGAACATCAGTCAACATTCTGAGAACATTCGCTGTTAGCTCGTAAGAATTGTGCACTGCTAAACCTGACTATGACACAGCAAATGTAAGCACATACAGATAAACACACACACACACACACACACACACACAAACACACACACACACTAAGGATGTGGTCAAATGGGCAGCGTGGCAGGTGGCAGTTGTGTGAGACTGGTGTTAATAGCTCACCTGGCACAGGCCGCACAAACACACACACAGACAGGCGTTGAGAAGCCAGCTGTTACCCTGGCGACCCGCATGGCTGCAAGGAGGCATGAAAAGAGAGAGCAAAAAAACATGCGTGTGTGTGTCTGCAGGTGGGCTGGGACACCCGGGGGGAAAGCTATGGTAGGCATACTAATCACACTCTGAGATGAAGTCGGACATCAGTATGTGTCGCCTGCCAGAGATCACAAACGGCTTTAAATCAGATTCAATCCACAGCCAATAAGCATCCACACAGAGGGACAATAGTCTGATCAGGAATATGTGTCTCCCTCAGGACACTAAAACTATAGGATCTAGAGCAGCCAGCCAGCAGGTGGAAATACTCAAAAGCAAATGTTATTGCTTAGAGGTTGCTTAGAAACTTAAGGGAGTTTGGAGCTTTCTGAAGTATCAAGATGTTTCTGATAAAATTCAGTGTACATTTACAAATCTGGCAGAGAGATTTATTTGTGGGTGGGGTTTTCAACACAGAATTAAAAACCTGCAACAAATGGCAACAGAGATCCATAGATTTTCCCAAAAAGTGTGGCTATGGCTCTATAGCATAAACAAAACATTGCTGTTTGTTTCAGTATCCCGACCAGCTGGACACAACAACATATGCTCCACCAATGTCAGGAGTTTGGGGTGGCACCTGTTTGTTTAAAAAAATGGTAGATGGTGGGAGTATTCAAAAAACCTGTTAGACACAATCATTTTCACAATTCTGTTTGGTGACGTTAGTGCCACAGAAATTTGTTTTCACAGAAAAGTATGTTTTCATTTCCATTTATTCATTTAGCAGACCCTTTTATTTCAAGCGACTTACAAAGAGAGAGAGCATTTTGCCATAAGAGCCAACAAGCCAAGCCAGCTAGCAGGAAACATTCTAAGAATGTTGGGTGACATTCTCCAAAAGTTCTCTCAAAGGTAAAGTCAAAAAAGTTCTCTCAAAGTTCCTAAAACTTTAAAAACAACCTTTTTAGCTATTTTGTCACTTAAAGGAAAGGTTACAACTTAAAATTGTCAGCTGGGTAGTCTACAAAGCTACACTTACAAGCAGAAATTGTTCTGATGTTAGAGACAGGATTAACAGTAGAACAGGAGCAGGTGGGTTTTATATATAAATATATACAACATGAAACAATTGTTCCTTATGGGTCACACACAATAGGAGAAGCTTTATTCCGATAACGTACATCTTACAATGAACGTCGTAGAAAAATGATGCTCAACGCAAACTAATCTGTTTACTGCTCCACGCAAATACACCCACAAACACGCAGACTCAAAGTTGGACGGCTTCCACAGACAACAGCGTGAAACATCTGGTCGGCAGCAGGTTTGCAAATCCAAACATGCAGCTGTGACTGTGTATGTTCAAGTGTATGTGTGTTTGAAAATATAGTTTTAAGCTTCAGATCTTCTTAAGTACGATCCGCAAGCTCCACCGGGAGAGACAAGACTCTGTGTACTTACGCTAATTAACCATGAGCACCCGAGATGAACAACCCCCAGGACCATGCTGGCTTTTACAAGACTTTCCATCAGCGAAGGAAAACAGAGCAGCTGTTTGTGAGTTTTAATCCCTCGTACATTAAACTCAATAAGGATAAAAAAAGATCAAATGAAAACAGAACATTGTTTATGCTTTAATCCCAGTTTCTATTACACATGACATCCCAGCAAACAGGGAATGTTCCCTGAATATTGGCTAACATTCATAACAAAGTTCTCTCAAAGTTTCAAAAATGTTCACGCAGTAACTTTTGTTGTTTTATGTTTTATATCTTATATCAAAAACGTTCTTCTTAAAGAATTCTTAAAGTGTTAGTGGCTTGTTTAAAAACGTTACAGAATTTTTAAAAAATGTTTGAATAATGTTCCTATAACCAAGCAATAATATTAATACAAAGCCAAAAAAACTGGACCTATAACATTTTTGTAACCGATGACGCTTGTTAGCTCTAAAATCAGAGTCACGCTAAAATGTAAATCAAAGCACAGTTAGCCGTTAACGTGAATGCAATCCCAACATAAACTGTTTCAATTATATATTCTGCAACGTTGTTTGCCAATAGTTTGGTACTACCTCTAAACTTCTGATGGACAACAGCTTTCTTGCCTGGCAACAGACAGAAAAATACAGCAGTTCAAGGTGTGAAAGTGAGCAGAGTGAGGACAATCAAATCCGGATTCAGAGTCAAACGAACAGGCCAAGTGTGAAAACGACAAAAAGACGGTTGTTGGTTTTAATCTCTTTCCCTATGAACGGATTCCACAAATCAGATAAAAATGAGACATTTTGTGTGCAGCATGGTAAAGATTTACATCCATTTGTTTTACGTCTGATTGTAAAAAGATCCTCCCTGTTTAGTAATGGGATTAGATCGTACCAGAGGGCCGTAAACACTAACGAACAATGCATGTAAAGACTTTGGCTCGGAGTGCCAGTGCGAGGCATTTATCACCAAATGCTGTCTGTAACAGTCCAATAAATGATGAATGATGGAAGATGGCTTCTGCAGCACCTGCTCCCCACACAACAATGGCAACGGAACAGGACGGGGTTGAGGAAAATGGCAAAACCTGTTAGCCAGAGAGCTGAGCGAGAGAGATACAGAATGACAGAGAAAAAAAGAGAGAGAAATTATAATACATATATGTTTGTGTATGCAGTATATGTGTGTATTATTCAGGTATGAATGTGTATATATGTGTATGATTATAAAAATGCACATTAAAGCATATGATTATGTTTTTTATATAAATTATTTACATTTTTACATATTCAATATTTATGCAAATGTCTGTGGACAAGCATTAAGTCAGACTTTCAAAAAAAAATTTTTTTTTTAATATGGTAACGTAGCTGTAAGTAGCTTTACAACATTACATGACATATTAAAAATGGCTTTAAATTGAATATTTGAATATATTCTTTGTACATTTCTGCAGCTCAGCTGGTAGCACATGGCAACAGTGTGCCACAAAAAGAAAAACAGCAGCAAAAAACTACTTCCTATTTTGGCAAAAAAATAAATTTATATATTTTAATTTTGGCAAAAAACATAATAAACAAAATATCACAGCTAAAATATAGCCAATTTCTTCGCCACCTGCGTAAAAAAAGAGAGATAATGGGAGGATGATGAAACCCAGAGAGTCACAGACTAACCCATCTGCTACTACAATGACGTCCCAAATGCTGCTCAATGACTGATATTTACATGAGCTTATCCAGCACCATTCTTTTCCAATATAAACCAAAGAACAAGCAGGCTCAACCAGAACAAATCATGACAGGAACTGAGGCACAAATGCTACGTAAATAACAATACAGCTACAGGTCAGCTGGGAGCGAAAGGAAGCTGTTGTTTCCATGGTAATGACAGGACAGATAGTGCGGCGTATTGCATAGGCACGTGCGTGCGTTTAAATTCAAAAAGTCAACAAAAACTTGCTTTTAGTTTTCAAAGCCCCACAGAAACAGAGCAGCTCCTCATTAACGTAACTAATTATGAGTGCCGAGATATGTGTGCATTCTGAGCTCCGGGACGTTGTGTGGCGGGTGCTAAAGTCAATCAGCATTAGGGCAAGAAGGCTAAGGAACACGCCTAAAGCGACCCTGGGATTCTTGAAGGAACGTTAGTACAATGTTTTTTTAAAGTTACATACCTTGAATATCAAAAAGTTATTTTTAAGTAGTTAGTGGAACGCTTTAGAAATGTTATAGAATTAAAAAAAATGCATAAATATGTATGTACTTGTAACCAACGTTAAGAAATAACGTCAATACAATTTCTAAAAAAACTGATGTTCATGATATATATTAATGATGTGTAACATTCAGGTGTTTGCTGATTGGTTCAAAGCATGGAAGGGGCGGTTTCAACTGCAGGCTGCTTTTCAGTGTGTCATAGAGGGGGTTTGAGAAAAACAAGGAGATCGTTCACCAAAACAAAGTCTTCTTGTAAGTTACTGGGCACAAGACAAAACACATTAGACAAGGTTTTGAACGAGTACAACTCAGCATGACGCTTTGTTTGGATTCTGAGCAGCCGTGTTTGTTTTGCGGCCTTTGTGAGTCTCTTTGAAGAACCAGTGGGAGTCTGGTGGAGCATTCGTGTGCGAGCACCGGTACACCGGGATGGAAACCCCGTGTGCTCAAATCTGCGTCTTTCTGCTTGCGCGCATGTGATCTGTTGTTTCCTACCTCCAGAGGAGCTGGGGAGCATATGGACCTGTTCATTAGAACTAATGTGCCATAATAGTATGTTGCTCGCGAGGCTTTTGCACAAAGTGTTGCCAGTGATAACAAAGCAATCATTTCTAACAAGCCGCATTAGCATAGAATCAGCTGTGTGAATCCCAGCGGTGAGCTAGTCATCCCTCCTTTAAGCAGCAAAAAAGACTTTTTGAAGGTAAAAATTGGAAGCACCGCAGGTGTGCCTTTTTTTTCTTTCTTAGATGCACTCAATGCGTGTTGGCTTGTTCCCTTGCCGGGTCACAGTGGCCCTGATCTGGACGATCTTTTAAGCACTAAATACACGTTGTGGGGGCAGTTGTGGTCTACTGGTTAAGGAGTCGGGCTTGTAATCAGTAGGTTGCTGGTTCGATTCCAGCGCCGGCAGGTAGCAACTGAAGTGCCCTTGAGCA
>JAZGTK010000437.1:33338-73061 GCA_036877625.1 Ambastaia sidthimunki
TGTTCACGACCTGCAGTGTGTGTTCACTCCTCACGAAGGATGGGTTAAATGCAGAGGTCACATTTCGGTTATGGGTAACCATAACTGACAAATACATGTCACTCACACGTGCAGGACCAGCTAACAATTTTAAGCTGTTAGAACGTTTCTCTAACATTTCCATTTAGTAAAAAAACATTAAAAACATTATTTTGAAAGTTCTAGGAGTGTTTACAAGTTTTGTTAACATTACTGCTTGGTTATAAGAATGTTATTTAAGACTAACGTTTTTGATGTTATCATATATAACGTTAAGAAAACATTCTACTTATTTTACTGCAAGAAAGTTTGTTTAAAGTTTTTGATAACTTTCAAAGAACTTTTAGAGAATGTAAGTCAATGTTCTGAGAACATTTCCTGTTATTTATGTGGGGTCCAAAGGTCCTAGTGATCCGGTCAGTCAAACCACATTTTGAAATTGGCACACCTACAGATAAATTGCAATTGTAGCATAAAAAGTAATGCATGCTAATCTATCCTGAAAGAATTTTTTCAAAAGGCTTCAAAAATTAGATTTGATTAAAAAAATAAGCTTTGCTAGTCTTGTCAAAACTGAACAAAACAGCAGTTGGCTTTAGTCTACATCTAGTTCAGGGATATTTGCTTTGTGACACGTAAAAGGCCATTTCTGTGCCTTTTGCAGCAGAAGATGCTCAGCTTGGCTTTTGTTGTGCCATTTCCTCTAAGCTTCAGGCGATGGTGGAATCAGACCCGCTCAAAATGCCTGAACCTTTCTGGCCGCTGTGAGAGAGCTACTCTGCTCCCCACGCAGGCCGCCTCTCCACTTCCTCCTCCAAGCATGAGTGCGTTTTCAGCCACCAGGAAGCCATTCTTTTGAACCGGGCACACGTGAACGATCAGCGATGTCACACGGGCAGCACGGGACTTCCTGGAAGGTGAATCCGAGAGAATACAGGTGCTGATGAGTGATAGATCCACTCCATTATTTCCTGCTCTGGGTCGAGTGTGAGAACGGAGCGATATTATTCCCACTCATCCTTAAAATAACTGCCAGGTCCCCACAGGAAACCTCTGCACTGGAAGGCAGGCCGACAGAAAGAGAGAACGAAGCAGATGAAGAGAAAGCTACAGACACAGTGTAAGAGGTGGACAGAATGGCTCATTACAGGAAGTTCACTCAATATCAAAACGCTGTCATCATTTATTGTGTCATGTCGTTCTGAAACTTGAAACACAGAGAAATTCTGAACAGTGTGCTGGTCGCTGTTTTCCAAGTGCAATGAAGAGAAATGAGGCTTTAAGAACTCCAGACAACCCATGCACTGTAGTTTAACACATTATACATTATAGCACATTATACAACACATTATAGCTTTGTGTGAGAAACAGACTGATGTTGAATAAAAATCTGCTAAAATCCACCCAAAGTTTTGAAATTCACAGAGAACTATGGTTATAAGATACTGAAATACCAGAATATCGCAAATGGGCATATTGCATATATATGCATACAGCAATGGTTTGCAATAACTTTAATAATATTTTCATAAAGTAAAGTCAAAGTTTTAGGAAAGACTGGCATACAAATATTAGTTAGTTAGTGTTTCTTTTTAGTTTCTATGCGTTTCATAATGTGAACTATGTGTGTTGGTTACATTTTAAAGTATATTTTATTTTTATTAATTTTACAAAATTAAAGCATTATCACACTGAATATCACATATGGCATTTTAATCTGATATCATGCAGCCTTAACATAGTAATTCTGCAACAAAACTTTAATAAGTACTGCAATATCAACATATTTATACAATAACGTCTGCTTAAAACACACTGACACTCTGTCTGGACCCACCAAAGTAAGACCACCAAGACCAGTGAGAAAGATCTGACCTTGAATCTACTTATCAGTGACTATAGAGAGTGATTTTAGAGATGATGAGAGCTGAGGAAACTCAGACTGGAAAAGCTGTTGCCAACCTTCAAATCTCCATATACATGTGTGGGCCATTTCCCAATGATTATACAGAGTTGATGGGGGCCATCCGGAGAGAAACTGAGAGTTAGCCGGAGCCCTGCTGTGTGAATTCTAATCAAGCCGACCTTTAATCACGAGGTGTGAACGAGGAGTGCGTTTCTTTAGAAACTGAAATCCTTAGCAGTATTGCACAAGGATTGATAAGAAAAAAGATTTACAGCCACACCAAAGCACCATTTTATTCGTACACCACCATAAACCACAGCAGACCTGTTGAGAAGCCATAGCAACGGAGTCCATCACACAGACGCATCCCACCAACCACGGCTACGGAAAACCGGGAAAGGACCGGATTGGAGTAAGACAGAACAAGATGGCAGGATGGAGGACAGAAAGCGAGAACGAAAAACAGACGAACAAAGTTAGCAGTGGAAACCGGCAATTAACTGCAGCAAAAAGGGACACGCTCGCTTTCGTCCAAATGCTTTACGATTCGTTTTGATGATGTCTTTCTGAACATTTTGTACCTCCTGTTTTTCCCAGCCCATGAATAAATTATAGGCCTGCTTTTTAAGAGATATACATCAACAGTTTTAAGACAGCGCTGCTGCAGAACAGCACAACCAAATCCTGGTGGACAGAGAAGGTGCTGTAATCACTGTATGCATCTAATGAATTCACCCTCAAACAAGATAAACATTCTTTGAGGATCACCTACAAATGCTTAGTGCACATCGGAGCCCTTTAAAGATAATGAATTACACTGTGCACAGTTAATACCTCCTCCCGGTCTCAACCCTGCACTAAATCTACTGATATCCTGGTTCTGCAACAACACATCTTAACCTCACCAGCACACGGACGTTTTAACTCCCTCACGCTGTTCTTACACTTTAAAAAAGTATTCATTCAAAAAAGAAAATTTTGTCATGATTTACTGAACTCTGAAAGTTCTCTCAAAGTTATTGAAAATGTTTGCTGTAACGTTAGTAGAATGTTTATAACGTATATATCAAAAACGTTACTTTTAAGTTGGTGGAAAGTTTTATAAACAGTACAGAAATTAAAAAAAGTTTAAGTAATGTTCTTGATGAATGGAATTATTAGGTAAACTTAGGCCCTAAAATTGTAAGCTGGATATATGCTACTATATTTTACAATACTCACACAGATCTTCTCTTTATAGTTGCAGTTCACAGAGACCAGCATTGTTAAGCTCCAAAAATGGCAAACAAATGTAGTCAATGTGACTAAGAAGCCACACAATAGCTTTCTGTGAGAAACAGTGAAATTAAGCCATTACTCAGTGATAACCTTCCCCTCCATTCAGTTCTTAACTCGAGAACCACTGTGACTGAATTATTTACATTGATTTTTAATTTGGAGCTTGTAAGATGCTTTATGGAAAGCAGCTGCAAGAGTATTACAATCAAAACACAAAAAGAACAAAACTAATAAATAAAACACAGATTTACTTGATATTTATCTACCCTTGTATGTCAAATGCATTTGTGTCTTTTTTCTATGGAACAGATAAAAAATTATATAAATATAATATTTATAATATATACTTTTCTATCTATCTGTGTGTCTGTCTGTCTGTCTATCTCACAAGTGTTTGAAACACAAGCATAGATAAATAACAAAATAATCTTTATATTTTATTTATTTACTATTGTTCTCCAGCATAGCATTATCCAAACTCCAAACTGGGTGAAGCAGAGAAACCTTGACGTATTTTTGATTATTTAGCAAACCGAAAAAGTTAGACGACCACCACTACAGCCCTTTATCCAGAGAGTCTGGTATCGCTATGGTAACAGAAATTAATTTGCACGTTGTTACCCGTCATCCATAACTTACATCTCTATAAACCTGCTCCTCCCTGCTGCCCATACACCAGTGGCATCCACGTGTGTGAAGGCATTTTTCAGCCTCAGATCTTAAAATTGAGCCTGGATTTTGAGGCATCCAAAGGAAACCAGTTCCGGCTGATTGCTGTGTGGCTGTCTAATGGGCCTGAGTCATCGCTCACTGGATATTCAACCCTTCACACAGACAGAAGTGCCTGTCGGGATCTGAGGATGAGTGATCATAAAAAGAGAGCCAGACGGGCACTTTCAATAAAAGGAAAATAGGAAAAAGAGAAGGGACAGGATTGAGATGGCTCTAGTTATTGAAGTTCACTCATGATTGAAGTATCTAGCCTAGTTTGTGATTTACGTTCCTCCTGTCCAATACGACCTCATTAGTATTCGTAGATACCGTAGGCCCGTTGTCAGAGGTGATGACCAGTTATTTTAGAAGGAGGAGCCAAACTATTAGAATTTAGTTCATGACATTGGTACACATGTCAGACATTTTCCTACTTTGGATAGATGTATTTGAACAACGTTTAACTGACGCATTTACAACATAAACAACTTTGTAAATGTGCAAATGTTCATGAATTCTTTGGAGTTCAATGAATATTGAATTCATGAATTAAGATTATTTTGTTGTATTAATAATAAATGACATGACATATTTATCGCGATTACATTTTACACAGTAAACACATCTATTTAATCGGACATTATAACTGTTACATTATAAGATTCTATTCTATGTGATTTCTAAAGAAGACAGAACAACTGTGACAGCACGCACACAAATTCAACAAATCCACAAAAACAACTGCAAGATAAAAAACCTTAACGTAAACCTGCCAAAGTGTGCAGTACTCAAGCAGTCCATCAGTCAACATAAGAGACGCTTTTATGTTTACATTATATAAAACCTCCTAATTCATTAACCACCACATCATATAGAAATATTCTCTCCTCCACCAAATCTAGCAGTGCAGTAACCTCCCACACATTACCTTCTAAATCAAATCCAGTTTACCTTCCAGCTACGTCAGGTTCATCTGTTGCAAAACTAATAATCTTTCAAATCTGAAATTGTGCAGCGTCTGCCTATTGCTGCTTCCAGGGGTTAATTCACATCTTGTGGAGTTCAAGAACGCTTACAAACACATCACAAAGTTGTACGTTTGTAATAGTGTTTGCTTTTTATATGCTGTCACCATGTCGATACAGTATGTGTTTGAGCGCAATACAAATAGCTGAAAAACATGAATTAAATCACTGTGTCCTGTCACTGGTGGTGTATGTATCTAAACACGGTTTATAAACCTGACTGACTGATTGGAAAGCCTGACACTGTTTACAATGAAAGGAGGCAGATGGACTGCGACGGCCTGAGGGTGTAAAACAGACATACCATAACAGCTAGAAGCTAGACTTTAGCAACAGTAAAATAATACATCCTACTTTAATTGTTATTGACTACAATATAATAATTGTTATTAAGTTAACATTATTTCACGTGCATATTTTAAGTACTATACCAAAAACAAACAGATTTTGAAGTTAAAACGGATAAAATTAATTTAAAAAAAAAAACAATCACACAAATGATATTTGTAAATAAAAAATTTTCTTTCAGATGAATGGGGAAATAAAAATGGCTGCATTAGTTTTCCGGCACATCAGAAAAAAAACAAAAAAACCTTCATTGAATATAATGATAACAATTACAATTTGACAAGCCACGTACCGCGTAGACGTAGTGCGAAGGATTAAAATTAACCTAGAAAAGTTCCTTTTATATTTCACCGCTGTAGCGATGACCCTACTGGAGTAAATGAACCTTGGCCAAACTGCTCTCCTTTGTCTAGCGGTCGTATAATCCCGCTATATAGAGTAAAGAGTAATTAGAGCTACGTTGAAGAGGAGACTTTCCATTCTCGGAAGCTCTCTAATGATACAATAGTCGAACTGTCAGGGAATTTACACATGGCTATTCATGTTAACTAATGACATGGGCCCTGGAGAATCAATGAAGGGCTTGTGAACAGGGGTGAGGTTCATTTTGTGAGGTTCATGAATCAGTTTTCCACTTTATTTTGCTCGTTCGAGTGCAAGAAGATGAGCCAATGGAATTTTTTTAATAAGGATACATTCCACAAGTACATGAAGGATAAATTGTTTATTTGTGGTCGTGTCTGACACCTGATCAATAGGGTGGCGTCTAATGAAAATGTCATGCAAATTGTTAATTTAGCTTTGAACGACAGTAATTAATGAGTATATTGATAATTAGCATTCAGTCCACGCCGTGCAAAACAAGCCCTTTGATCCAGCCTAATAGCCATTATGCAATTTAGCAAACACACTGTCGGCTGTAGCGCGTCTAGCGCTAACAAAGAAGTACATCAGCACACGCTAAGTGGGTCATGTGATCGGACTGCTAAGACACAGAAGCACACGATGAGAGAATTCATAACAACTCTTTTCTTCTTTAAAGAGGTTTTATATTGACATATATTAGGAAACAATGGCGTAATCACCACGATCACAAGCGAACATCTAAAGTGAACATGAGATCAAAATCGACCTATTTATTTTGTGATCCGCATTCTGATCTTACTGTCTGATAATCAGAGAATATTATTTAAAGTAAAAAAAAGTCTTTGTAATCTTTTAGTAGCTTCTTTTTTTGAAGCGTCTTTATAGCATCAACAGCTTTTTTTCTTTTCAGACTCACTGGAAAAAAAATGGTTTTGATCATTTTGGTGATGAAACGCTTTTTTTATGTGATCATTTTCAAAAGAACACCAAAACAACACACGCATACCCACAGACATTAACAACAACCCCATAGGCCTACATACTGTAATCAATAACTTCTGTATTAAAATAGCTTTGTAAGCCAAAGTGAAACTTTTATTTTAGCACAGACACTGAATTCAGGAGGTTAACAATCTCCCTCTTGTACTATCTCTGTAAGTGAAATTCATCCAGCCGGGGCACAGAGTAGCCAGTCCTGTGGGAACTTTCCGGCAATGAACCTTCTCTGCTCATACGAGAAACCTAACTTGTGAACTTCCCCAACTCTCGTGTGGCACACTAAATTCTGACCAAAATGAGCAATGAAAAGATTTAAAGACACAGTACACCCAAAAATGAAAATGTATTTATTTAAAATATCCTGATTTAGTCGCTCTCATGCTGTTCTAGCTTGTATTACTTTTTCATCCTCCATATCACTTTAAAAATAGATATGAGGCAAAATCTTATGGACTGACAGTGTCAGTCACCATTCATCTCCATTGCATGGATACAGATTAAATGAAAGTGAATGGTGACCGAGTCTGTCCGTCCTTGACATTCTGTCTTTTGTGTTCCAAGGAAGATAAAGAAAATCAAAAGAGATTAAAGACATGAAGGTGAGCATATCATGACAGAATTTTCATTTCAGCATCAAATACTGCTTCACTGCTTTTTAATTAAGGCTAAACAGCCCCGTCTCTGACTTTCTGGTCCCTAGATATGGCCCTGACATCCATGTTAGACTATGGGATGTTTTTAACCTCCTATTTTATCAACATATAAAAATAAACTTCATCTAAAGTTTAAAACTTAAAATTAGAGGTTGTTCAAAATAAAACATTGTGAAGTGCCACAAATGCACAGAATCACAAAAACACCTTAAAGTCACCACAGATCCCCAGCTAGCAGGGAACATTCTAAAAACATTGGCTAATGTTCTCTAAAAGTTCTCTCTGTTATCATAAACATTATTACAGTAATGTTTGTAATGTTAGTTTTTACATTATAGATTATATATATCAAAAACATTATTCTTAAATTGTTAGTGGAATATTTAAAAAAAATCAAATAAAGCTCTTATAACAATAACGTTTCCAGAACATTCAAAATAACATTCCTTACTTAATGGAAACGTTTTGGAAATGCTCTTATAACCTAAAATTATTGGCTGGATCAAAGCTAATCTGAAACTATAACATTTGTGAAGCAATTATTCCAAATAAGGGATATAAGTTATTAATCACATATAGTTACTAACTACAGCAACAGCTTGAAGTGATATTCTCTCTGTCATCCAATTTAGTAGCGCAGTAACCTCCCACACACTACCTTCTAAATTAAATCCAGTCTACCTAGCAACGCTAGGTACATGCCAAACTACTACTCTTTCAAATTAATTGCGTAACATCTGCCCATTGCTGCTTCCAGGGGCTAATTCACATCTTGAAGAGTTCAAGAATGTTTACAAACACTTCATAAAGCGCATCGGAATCTACTTGTGTGATGAGGTCCAATTCAGGTGCAGAAGCATAAACAAGCTGTA
The DNA here is from genome assembly GCA_036877625.1 of Ambastaia sidthimunki. Classification (NCBI taxonomy): domain Eukaryota; kingdom Metazoa; phylum Chordata; class Actinopteri; order Cypriniformes; family Botiidae; genus Ambastaia; species Ambastaia sidthimunki. The sequence continues at coordinate 41,515 of JAZGTK010000437.1, forward strand.
GATAAATCTGGATTCACTCGAAATTCCTTCCCATTCCTCTCATCCACGCTATTGACTTTCAGCTCTTAAAAGAACTACCCACAATCCTCCTCTCCCTCCCAGCACAATAAATCTACCTCATTAAAGATAGCACAGGCCATGACAATCACATTATTCCTTATCAACGATTCAAACTCTGGAAGAAGCACACAGGATGATGAGCTATGGATCTCCGTCATATCCAGCATTCATTGCCCTACATACACCTGCTCAAGGATATTTGACTAATGAAACCAACAGCAGCACGTAACGATTGGACGGACTCAGATATAAAACCTGAGCAAATGTGACTGTAATGCTTTAATACGGGTCGAGCAAACATTGAAAATACACTCATCAAATTGTCTACTTGTCGAGAGACCAATTATAGAAATACAGCAAATCGATAGGAATGAATAGAGGAGATAGACGGCAGGATGGAAAGATGAGGGGTTTCGTCCTGGAGGAAGCCAGCGAAAACATACCAACATTCGTTCCCCTCATATCACAGCATCGATTGATTGTCATTGATTAGTCATGTCCGTGTTGAGTTGTTTTTTTAGCACGTAGAGGAGTGTGTGTGTGTGTTCTGCACAGGCGGGAAATAAAATGTTTAGTGTTAAATGTGCTGTAAGCATTCTAGGCTGATCTGGAAAGTACCCCAAGCATGGCTGCGAAATAGGACACGCCCCTTTTTCTAAAACCCCGCCCTAAAGACACACACAGAAGATTTGGAGAGATTGTAATTGGAGATGAAAGAGAGGAGCAACGTTGTGTCATCTTAAAGTTGCAAGTAAGAAAAATCAAATAAACTCCCAAATATGGGCCGCCCTGTGAATGCAAAAAGATTGACAGAAAGTGCTAGAAGCGTTCTGATTGGCTTTACAAAGAATCTATGTCTCACTGCCACATTTTAGTTTGTGATTTACAGAGTCTAGAGCTGTCACAGAGACAAGAGTGATGTTTCAGAACACCTATTTGAGTTATACCTGTCAGGCTGTAGGGACATTTTCAGCCATTCCGTTAAAAAAATGGCTTACTGCACCTTTAATTCACATGGAAAACAGGACACTGACCTCAGCGGCTGGACTACAAGAAAAGTTCCAAGTTCCAAAGTTCAGAACGGAACATTTGCTTGCACACTGTTTCTTCCCACTTCTCTCTCTCTCTCTCTCTCTCTCTGGGAGTCATTAACATCCCTAAGAACTCCATTAACGATACTGATAACCCTCTGCATCATAGAGACAGCTAGAGTGCAGCACCCCACTGTTACGAACACACACAACCCAGAGTGTGTGTGTGTGTGTGTTACCTTTGTATCCGTACACAGCTCTCACTGCATCAGCCCAATCCTACAGCACCAATGAGCACAAACAATTGGCTTTACTTTCGTGTTTATACATTATTGTTGCAAAGGCTGGTTCCCACTGCTCTAATAAATAGCATAAAATCTGCGCTTAGTGTGTTTCTATGTGGCTTTAAAGAAGATGACTGAACAGAAAGACGTCGTGTGAGGGACATGAAGCATACTGGGCCATTTTGTCCTAGGAGACAAGAAGAAATGGTTTTTAAAATACTGGCCAAAAAAGGTCAAAGAATAATATTACTGTAAGAGTCAAATATTATGAAATAATAAGACCAACTGTGTTAAATAAGACAAAACGATAACATTTAAGAATGAGGCAATAGAGCTCCTCAAGTGTGGTGCGATTTTAACGGGGGGGACAAAAAAACAGTACACTGTTGTTGATGTAACTTTACAACCAAGTAAATTACAGTATGTTTAATGTGTTTAATTTTTTCTAGCTACTAAGTCGCTCAAACAAAATAGAATATCTTAAAAGAAATTTACATAATGCATAATGGAATATCTATGAATTCATTGTCATGTTCCTCGTAAATATCTGTGAACATAAATGTCAAATCGTAAGCACTGTTACTGTAAAACTGCAGCCTGCCGTTTGAGCTACAGGAACTCATATAGATAGGGCATCAAATATTCATGCGTTAAACCTGAAATCATTTATGCCTAATTGTGTTAGTTATGTAGATTGTAATACAGCAGATAATTTATACTGCTTTTACATATTAAAACATCTTACCGTACACTGGGGTCATAAATCATAAATACTAAAGAACGCAATCATGTCTCTTAAAGGGACAGTACACACACAAATGCGACTGTGTCTCATTCACTGAATTTCACGAGACTGGTGTTTAAGTGGTCTAAAGTCATTTTCAGGGCTCAATCTGCTGAACTGTGCAGTCTTTTGCCATCCTTAACTGTAAAAGAATTTATATGCTAAAAACACCTTTTTTTTATTTGTACGCTTGGAAAAAGTACATTATTAATAAATTGATGTACTGCAAGTATGTACTGCATACTGAACGCGTATAGGAAAGGTGCTTGGGAGGCTTACTGTTGCTATGGTTACCACTTTTGAGTGTCTTTTTAGCGCATCCTTAAATGTTAGATGAAAATACGCACTGAGTAACTTGTGATGTAACTTTTGCGAATGCATCTTTGATAGAATATGTTAAATTACAGTTTAGAATGCAGTATTTAGTTTCCAAAACCCGGCTTTTTGTTATGAAACACTTTGGAGGCTGGGCTGTACAGTTTAGTTCAGCAGGATGGTTTGTGAGATGCATATGACCATATGTGACTACACTCAGAACTGTAGCCTGTACTTATCCGGATGTGTGTGTTTTGAGCGTTGCACGGATGCGCTCGTGAAGGAGCATGGAAATGAGAAATCCCGTCTCTCCTTCTGCGTATGATTTCAGAGTACGATTGTGTGTGAAGTGCTCTCTCTGTCCCGTCCAAACGCTTGATGTGGAAATGACATGCCTGAGCTCTATGTTTAGTGCGAACGTGCTTATTTAATGCCTGCATGGAGAATAATGGAGAAGATTTTTCAGGCAGAAAGGCAGTCACTTTTACCAGCCGGCGTGATAATATCTTACTGAAATTGTGTTTGTGTGTGTGTGTGTGATGGATTTGGGATAAAGCCTTTGGTATTTTCCAATGGATCGGGAGTCATTTCAACCCCCAATGTTTCTCCACAGGCAGAGAATAATCAGGACACAGTGTCACAGTCGCCTAGAATCACCCAGTGTGTGTGTGTGTGTGTGTGAGCTGAGGAAAAATGGAAATAGAGGCACACACACATACACACACACACAGGCATCATTGCTTGCCCATATCATGACTGTGAGTGCCAAGGGGCAGGAAAAGCATAAGCTAGCCCAGGCTGCTAACTGCCTCTTCAAAAGCCCTGCGGCACAATAGAATACAGTAACTAGCTGCATCTATGCACCCACAGTGGGGGGGCCGAGCCTGGTCTCTCACCTTTTCACTGTGACACACACACAGTCATATACACACCGGTTTTATGGGTTTCTCAATGACAGGCTCTCCACGCACCTCTCTGAATGTTTCCCACAGGAGACAAAAATATGTTCTTTACACGATGACCACTGAAAGAGGGATTCTGCCCACTGGTTTAATGCAGAAAATATATATAAAAAACATAACGAGTGCCACTATACATGGTTACCGGAACACCATCAGCATGTGTTCTGTTATATAAAGAGGAACTATTTATATTTACTGCTATAGCTGAGAAATACTCATGTATCTGAAACGGTATGATTTTAGAATGCAGCCATGAGACTATTCGTCTGACAGAATTACAAATGCAAGAACCAGTCACCTTAATGCATTAACTGGCATTCTATTCTGATCTAGTCTAGTCTGCATAAGACAGTTAAAGGGATAGTTCACCCCAAACCTGTATGACCTGTATTATTCCAAATCTGTTGAACTTGTTGCTTCTTCAGAACATGAAAAAGATATTTTGAGAAATGTCTCAGTGGTTCTCAAGGGTGACACTGTTGTTTGTTCAACAACATACTACAAAATATCTTCTGTTGTGTTTCTCAGGAGCATTAAAGCCATACAGGTTTAGAATGACATATGGGTGAGTAAACGATGGAGGAATTTTCTTTTTTGGGTGAACTGTCCCTTTAATGGAGGTGATTGGTTCTTGCTTTTAAAATTCTACATTACACTTTATATACAGCATTTGTTATTTTGTTTACATGTAACTGGACACAGAATGTTTTTGGACATGATGCTGTAGTGCATGTAATGTAAATACTAGGATAAATAAATAATTATTTAGTTCCAAAACATTACCATCACTGTTTTATTGTTTCCACAGCACTTTTTTAATAAAGTCTCTCTTTCAGTTGCTGGGCTGATTATTAGCATATTGAAATATTTCACAATTACAAACTATATTTATGTAAAGCACGTTAAAACAAATAAGAGCAATTATATTGCATTGTTACCATATGCTATGTGTAAGTTATTGTTTCAGAAAACAAAGGCCAATTACAATTAAATTGGGCTAATTATAACAGAATTCATAACTGGCACACTGTGACCATGAAAGCATGTAAATAATCAAAATGTCCTTTATATTCAAAACTGTTTCTCGTCACATTGAGTCCTATAATTTTCATGCGAGCTACAACTAATTTAAGGCTGGTTTATGCAAAATGTATGATGATGCTCTGCACACATCAAGCTACTCGGCTAACAGAGAATGTTCTTGGCTACGGTTTTCTAAATGTTCTTTTAAGGTTATCAAAAACATTCTTGCAGTATAATTAGTAGGATTAAAAACCTAAGCTGTTAGGTTTATGTATTATGTTGGGTTTAAAACGTTAATGGACATTTTAAAAATGTAAATCTAAAAAATAGGACATTTTGAATGTCTCGTTTTGAATGTCTCATTTTAAATGTTTGTGTTACCTAATAGAAACGTTAAGGAAATGCTTTTACAACCTAAAATTGTTAGCGGGGTACTTCAATCGTCACTGTTCCACACCTATGAAGTCAGCAGGTTACAGGACCTGACAGAGACACAACAGGAAAAGATAAGTGACAGTAGTGCCTGTTTTTGTTTTGGAAAGTAATTTCTACATTCCTAATATTTTTTCGGTAACAATAAATGCAGATGGAAAACGCGTTTTAAAAAAACTCAGCTAAGCGTGTCTTAGCGTACCAGTATCTCTCAAATTATATATTTTTTAAAACGCATTCAAGCTTGTTTACATGATTGTTTTTTAAATAAACATTTCCAATAAAGAGTCTTTTTCTGCTGTGAGGAACACGAGCAACTGAAAAAGATTTTCCACATGAGAAAGCAAGAAAGCGCGAGTGAGGAAAGACGGGAGGAAACACGCTGGGAGGATTCGAAAGCTCCACGGCGGATTAGCGAGCAAAGTAGTTGTGAGCGGCAGAGAGTGAAAGAAACTGCTCTCTCTTTACGTGTTTTTAATTTCATTAAAAATGTAAAATGCCTTTGTAGAATATGCAACGTTTGGGAGTGCGGTGCCAGGCGGAGCTCATGGCTTCATCTAATCAAAGAGAGTCAGAAAGAGAGAGAGAGACGCCTCATCTTCTTCGCTCAGAAGTAGAAGATAAACAGCCAGTACAAGTGCGACCAAAACCCTTCCCAGCCCGACGGTATGGTTCTGCTCTAATCTCACGTTCTGCCCAAGACTTGCTTGTTTCTTTTGAAAAATCTGCTTTCACAAGAACACCACAGTGGAAACCAACAGGAAGATCTACACACTGAGTCTATTGGTAAAGGCCTTCCAAAGTTCACCTGAATACAAAAGAAGTACGTGGCCGAGAGTTTTTATTGAATGATTCATTTGATATCTGAAATATTCACTATGCAGTGTGTTAAGATCTTAAATGCAATAGCAGAATTTCGAGGCTGAGGTGGGGATTGGAAACACAAATCCACAGGATTTTATGCGCCATGGGCGACGTCTTATTGAAATCAATCGCATACAACTTTGCCTCAATGTTACCTTGAAGCTGACATTATCGTTGAAAAAACTGACATTTCATTTAGTTGGCAAAATCACTTTGAACTACTGTAGGACATCACATTTATTCTGAAATGCACCATGTGATGTGGTACATTTTTCAGCCTCAGTGATTTTGCTTCAGGGAAAATGGCATGAGAATTACTAGTATCAATGCAGTTAAAATATGTTGTTTTCTAGTCGGACTAAAAGTCAAAGCTGTATTATAAAACATTTTGCCTGGTTTCTTGCTGGTTCAAGCTGATTTGCTAGTCCATGCACATGCACATGGTTAAAGTGACTACACGCTGGACTACACGCTGGACTACACGCTGGAGGCAACCTGCATCAGAAGGTCTGATCTAATTTAGGAGCCCTGCTGGAAAGACAAAGTCAAGCTTAGATGGTCAAGCTAGTGATTTGTGATGTAACTAAACCAGTTGGAAACCAGCAACAGCTAGAACCCAGTAAAAACCTGCATGGACATGGAACTTCTCAGCAGGGTCTCTTTCTCTCTCTCTCTCTCTCTCTCTCTCTCTCTCTCTCTCAACAAAACATACATTGGCCTCAGAAACTATGAAGCATAAAACCACACTTGAAATGTTCTGCATTATTTAATAAAACATCAAACCAAGTGGCACCTTCTGGATGTCAAATCTTATTGGAACTTGTGTATAGTTATTGTAATGTAGTGCACCAGTGATTTCTCTGCAAGGATTATATGCATGTGACGGTAACTGCCTTCATGCATCCCCTTAAAATAACTTTGGGAATAGCCGGTTTAAAAAAAATGCAAAATTTGCTTAGAAAATTTAGCTTAGAAAAGAAGTTTAGATACTTGCTTTGATCTTATGCAGTGTTACAAAACAAAATTGTTTTGCGTGGCTTACAGTAAGTGCACAAAAAGTGCCCTAATAGCTTTTTGGGGGCCACCGCATACTGTAAGCACTCGCACACAAAAGTTAAGCGAAGTAATAAAGCCTTCTTTTGCATTCTCCCTCTCTAGCAGTTTGTTGCAGTTTAAATGAATTAGCTACAGCAGTCCAATCCCATCACAGGAAAAAAATACACAAATACATAAATCAATTCAAACGATTGCACGCTGGCACGGAAAGAACCATTCGCTACCTTCAGACCTCACTCCGCTCTGCCAAAACAGCCCCTCCCCCTCAAAGACGATCCCTATTTTTCCTCTTCTAACCTACAGCGGAAGAAAACAGGGACAACATTTGAATAATTATGCAAATTTTAATCCAGAAAAGTGTAAAAATAATGATCAATAGCTTATGAAAAATGAATCAGGACAAGACGAACCAACTCCTTTGGCTCTTTTCCTCTTCCGCTCTCGTCTACCTCGCTCACTTTCTATCTTTCCTCTCTCATGATCAAAGAGTTCAGAAATATTGAGTGTTAAGTAAATAAATAAATAATCAAAGCAAATAAACAAATAAATGAATAACCAGCAGCTAAGCCAAGAGGACATCAGTGCGGGTTGCCATTTCAAGAGCTTGTGTTTCGAATCTCTGTTTACCCAGCAACTGTCCCTGGAATTTTTAACAACATTTATGTATTCTGTTTTATAGGTCATTCTTCTCATGCAGTAAAAGGTTTTTGTGTCCATCATATATGCTTTAATACAGAAACTCACAGTTTAAAAGATCATATTTAAAGTTGCAATCTGTAACTTTTACCTCTCTATCGCCATCTCTGTTTTAAACATGAAATTGCAGGTTACTTATAAACTTGCTCTTGGGATATATTAATTATGACTGCATTTCTAGCATAATCACAGGTCAAAATATTCAAAAAATAAAATGAAAATGGCTGGTTGCTACATGCTACACAGAAATATTAGTTTAGATAAATACTGTGCAGCAAATACTTTCCTTTGTGATAACTGTAATTGTTTATCATTTCTTACAGTGATCAAAATATGGTTGGCCTTTACAACAGATGTTGCTCTTGGATATTTGTGAATGGAAGTGTGCGTGTGTGTGTGTGTGTGTGTGTGTGCGTCTGTACTGTATTAGTCAACGAGAGAGAGGTTTATGAATAGCTCAAAAGAAATGAGGTGACAAGGCTGTATATCATAACTGTAATCCTACTCGCATACAAAACAATAGAAGTAATGTTATTGATGCCAAGCCAAGAGTCTCTCTCTCGCTCTCTCTCTCTCACATACACACACAACCGCTCTCGACCATTTTTCTAATACCTTATAGTGTGGCCATCCTGTTGGCAAACACTGTAAATGATAAATGGATTTCACAATGGCTGAGTTAACCGAATGAAAGAGTGACCCAATTAATGAAAAACTGAATGAATTATATGGCAGACGGATGGATGAGCGGACGGATTACAGTTTTCCTCAATCGATTTACACATTTTCTCAAAGCTAAGGTTAATGCTCTCAAAACAATTAACACAGCCATCTGAACGCCCTGCAATTTTCCTAAACGGATTGTTCTTCCTTCTGGATTTTCTGGTTCTTGCTTTCAAAACATTAATGAAGACAGCTAGCATTTTTTAATATTTGTAGCATGCTGTTAAATTGTACGGCATTCTCTGGGAAAATAATGCCAGAGATTGTACAGTACAGACATGTCACTTGTATTAAAATGAATGAAAACACTCAATATGGCAGCCGTAGAAAAGGAAGCCCTGCGTACCGAATTAAATAACAGATTGCCGAAGTCATTTTTAAACGTTTAAGAAAGTTCTTGTTCTTGGTGGCTCTCAGCTTTGATGCTTTGTCGAAAATGTCAAGTGAAATAGGAGGTAAATATGATGAAAATTAAATAGTTCTATGATCCCATATTTATTTGAATTTAGCCAAAACGAAAAGAACAACCATAAAGGAGGTTAATGTCATAAAAGTTGTACTTGAATCAACTGGAAAAATGCAGTTTACATTGTGATTTGACAAACAAAGAAACAAAGTTTATCATACTGTTCTTGTCAGTAGTTTTGCTGATTTGCAATACGCTATTGAACTGCAAGCCTGGATGGCAGGAAATAGCTGCCCGGGAGGCGTTCCAGATATGACTGCAGAGTGGACTGACTTGCACCAAAAGGTCTTTGGTAATGCACACAGCACAGGAAATGCAATTTTCTAAATAGTTCTGCACTAAATAGTTCTTCAGTTAGAAATACAAAATATGAACAATGTTATTTTGAACGCGCTTGGAACTTTCAAAACATCCAGTTTTTTAGATATCGAATTAACATTACAACTTAGGAAGTACGTTTTTGATATATATGATATATAACGTCAAAAATGCTCTGCTAACAATACTGGAAGTACATTTTTGACCACTTTGAGAGAACATTAGCCAATGTTCTGAGAATGCTCCCTGTTAGCTGGGTTTACTGTCAAAAAATGTCATTGGTCAGCATTTTACATTCATGGCTGGTGAGCGACGACCCAACATCACTATCTGTGTATTGCTGTCTCGAAACCATAAAATATAACGAGACTGCTGTTTATTGACAGTAAACTTCCTCAAAGAGCGGAACAAACTAGAACACAGGATTGTTGGTGGTTTGGGACAATGTCCAATTCCAACATGAAGCAACGGTGCATGAAGAGTTAAAAAATCATCAACATTTTAAAGCCCAGTTGTGAAGTTCTGCTCCTCGTGATAGAACGTGTTTGGCCACAACCTCTATGAAAATAAAATTTTCCAAGCAACAGAAGAAGCCAGCAGAGATATCGAGGCACATGTGTGACAGGAATATCCATGAAACTAAGTCACAGTTTCACAAGAGGATGACTAGAGAATGATAGACTTTTCATTTTTGTCTGAACTACCCTCCTAGGAAACATGTGATACTGTTACAGTTTGTAAAGTGATCTTGTGTTGTGATCAGAGGAAGCAGAGCCGGAGTCTTCATAGATCTTGTGGTCCTGGTTTTGAGACCACACAAACATGGCTTTGATCTAGGTTGAATCTTGGTGTCAACAAACGAATGTACTGGTCTGTATTCAGGCCTCTATTTATAGTCTCAGATAAGACATTCAGAACCCAAGTTGAATTTTCTAGATTTTAATTTTATCTAATGTTTGTGATATTTCATAATCATTTCTAGGTCAATCTAGTTTAGGGTTCGGATAATGTACTTTCCAGTTTAATTCATTATTAACTATTCTGACACTACTTGATATGAGTGGATCACATGCTGTGTGTTAAAGGTAAGAAAAAAAATGCCTTCAAAGAGATAAGAATAAAATAAATTCCAGCGGGCAAATACTGATGCTTAATAGAAGTTCATTTCTGTCACTGCTAAAGGTACTAAAGGTGATAATTATCTCAACTATTAGCTGGCACAGTATCCTCACCATTATGAAGAGCCATTAGAGAATTCTGCAGCCCATTCTGCGCTCAAAATTACAATATACAATATACTGCCTACATACTGAAGAACCAGAGTCTTAGATCAGCTCACTTCCTCATTAGTCAAAGGAGAAAATGGACTTCTCTATTATTAATTGTACATTTCAAACTAGCATAAAACATACAGTACAGGCAAATGAATGCACAGCCTCACCTCAAAGTGCAAGTCAACCTATAAACATCCAAATACAGTAACCAATGCTTCAAACTGGCCACACTAGCCAGACGCCCATGCACACTGGTGCCATGACTTAAGATAACACTGCTTAAAAAGAAGAGTCCTCCAGAGTCCACTTGGTTAGCATATAGATTGCCTGCATGGCTGCTCATCCTATAGAACGTAACGTATAGTGAGGTATGTGCTGAAGAAGTCGGCCCGCTGTAACATTAATCTACATTAAGTCAATGGTAATCCTACATGACTCATACAGAGCTAAAGCAAGGATTGCTGTGTAGGCAAAGTTATCTTCAAATGAAAATGATTACAGCGAAACTGTACAAGTAAAGAGTGGGAGGGAGATAGTGTATTCAGAGCGCTGGGTAATGATGAAATAAATGTAACCAAACGAGGATTTTTAGATAGCTTGTAAAAGTGAGTTTGCAATGAGCAAAATAATGGAGCGTTTTTTGTGCACGCACACAGGCATTCGCAAATATTTTTACTGGCATGTACTCAAGAAAACCCCGTATGCGGTATATGGTTTCAAATTAAATGTCCACACTCCCACACACAAACACGAAGTCAATGATATTTATTATAAACGTATATGCGGTTTAATTTAAACAAAGTTTCAGGATTTGAACAATGTTAGGAAAACGCTATAAGGTTAAATCAAGAAGACATATTTAAGATTCCACACTATTTCCAGGTGAATAATGAAACAGGGAATTGGCCGTGTTAACTCCACGCAAAAGGTCACATTTTAATTTTATGTGGGATTTGATTATACTTTTTTCTTTATGAAGGATTTAAGGAGCAGCGCTGGTTCGGCCTCACATCAAAAATATTCTGAGCAAAGTGATAAAAACAGCAAAACAGCAAAAAAAATAAAATAAAGAACAGGGCTAAAGGAGAGGGGAGGAAAACAGCATCTTTTCATAGAGCTGGGGGCCACTTGAGATGCACACAAGGGCTGTTCAGAGGCAGAGTGATCAGTATTCTGAGGCAAGAGTCAGGGCGCAATATTCACTCGCAGAGGCAGTTGTTTATTGCGCTCTCATTTGCAATACCGTGCGTGTCAATTGATGCGCTATGATGCTTTGGATTACTTTTTTTCTTCTCTCCTTCAACCCTGTTCCTCTTTCTCTCTCTCTTTATTTCTCACTCAGTCACACACTCTCTCTCACTCCTCTCTCTCTATCTATCTCTCTCACTCACTCTTCTCTCTCTCAGTACCATCTAATGAGTTCAGCTCTTGGATCTGTCTGGTCATTCTGTATCACACCCATGGACTGTCACATCATGGAGATGAAGTGTGGAGTTGAGTGTGTCAGTGGGAGGAAGTGGGTTCTGTGAATCACCACACTGTAGCTCATACCTATTCACCTGGGGGTGGGCTTTTAACCCTTTGTTGTCACTGAATGAAATACAGGGATTTTTTTCATAATCTGTTGGGTGAAATAACAGATTAATTCTGACTTTTAATGAAGAAATAAATGACCTCAGTTTATCAGTTTGCTTTTTAGATTCTGCTCGGTTGTTAGTCAACAATAGACTGACAATGCCCACAAACCACCCACACAAGAAAAAGACCTTCAAGATCTGCTAAGCTTTAATCTGATTGGCTTACGTTTCATTCATGAAGTGTGTCTATCAGTATATTACTCTGCTTGCCCCGCTTCTAAACAGCTATGGAAGACTAAACAGCTTTTAAAGATTAAACTAGCAAAACTACCTTAATCAACAAGGATCACCCGAAAGATCACGCTTGTTAACTAGCATCACCAGTTTAATTTTCTTGGTGAACATCACATGGTCGTGGCTGGTCCACCAGCTGGGCAGCACCAGACCCGCACTAACCACAATAAACCAAACTGGATCCCCATGCCTGTGGTCCTCTGACAGCTAACTTAACCAGCACACTATTTAACAAGCACTTGTTTCGCTGCATTAAGCGTGTCATCCGGCCCCAAGCGGCATCGCTGAGGATACCGGACTAGAGCTTAGAAATATTCATGCGCCCTCCCTCTCGTCCCCACATTTGTCAGACTAGCTGTTCTATAGGCTAGTATTATGTATACATTAAAAGTGGCAGAGAGAAAGAAAACAGCTAGAAAGAAGTCATGAGCTCACCCAGCCAAGGGAACAGCGGGTTGCCATAGAAATTAGAGTTAGAGAGGTAGAGAGAAAGCGAGAGAGAGAGTTACCCATAGCAACAGAAGCTTCAAAATAGAAGTGCAGTGTCCTGCTCGGGCGAGCAGAGCGGACTGCAGCATTTTGGGGATTTTTTTCTCTTACCACCTTCTTCAGTGAATCGCCCCTTTTTTGTAGCACCTCTCTGTCGAGGATGAAGTGGGAGAGGGTGAGAGGTAGAGATTGAAAACTCATCAAAAACCTCCAAATCTCATCCTGTCTTTGACAGGCCTTCTTCAATTCTTGTATTCTCTCTATCTGTACTTATATAAAAAATGACAGTAGTGGTACTACAGTACAGTGACTGTATCTGGTGATAACAACATGGTACTTTTACTAAAAACTACAAGGTCATTCAAATCTCTACCGTATTAATGTTAAACCAATTTGACATTTTCAATCTGACAGAATGGAACAAGATGATGATGAAATGTGCATCCCAGCAAACAGTCTGAATAACGTTCCTATAACCAAGCAGCAACGTTAATACAACATCTAAAAAGGCTGGATGTTTTGAAAGCTCTCAGAGCATTCAAAATAATATTTTTAACAATTTTGTTACTTAATGGAAAATGTTCTTACAACCTAAAATTGTTAGCTGGGGTTTCCAGTACAAAAATCCAAACATAAAAAATAAACCTTTTTCTTTTTACTTAAAATAATGTACACAGAAGATGAATACATGCACAAGACCAATGTAGGTCTAATTCTGATATTGTGTTGAAATTAAACTTCAGCTTGTAACTCATGCTGTTATGTTTGTGTAATGAATTGATACCCAAGTTGTACAGCTTGTTGAAGTGTGTTGTCAATTTTCTAAGTGACTGGACAATTTTGCCTGGTGTGATGAGAGAACAGGCTAAAAGAAAATCTGTATTTATATTGTAGGAGAGACAAGCCACAGAGGCAGACTCTTTGGACCAGCCAGCAACCAACAAGAACGCCCTAGCAACCACCCAGAAACCCTTAACAACATTATAGTAATGCCCTTGACATCTTTGCATGGGCAAGCACCACTCATACTGTCTTCAGAAAATGTAAAAAACTAGTTCTGCTTTAGTGTAGGACTTCACCTTTCAACTTTGCTACAGGACTGTTGCATGTATACATATAAAGTAGTTTATCTACTGGAGGCTGTCCTATTTTATGGTTAACAAATAGTGGCACAATTTTCATACGCTCCCAAGAAACCAAAAGTGGCATGAATAAAATAATGGGCATCTGTGCTAACACATTAGGATCTCACTAATGTCTCCATGGGTGTGCTCTGCTTATATTTAAAGTGACTTTATTCCATTCAGATCTAATTGTAATGCATCTAAAGGGCTTCTTTTGAGTGATTCCAATCCAGAACTTTCCCAAACACACTGCAGAACAAACAGGAGCAGTTGTTGTAAAAATGTTTCTCTGACATTTTCATTAAGTAACAACAATGCTAAGCGTGTTATTTTGAATGTTCTAGGACCTTCTAGGCCAGTTTTTACATGTTGTTTTTTTATTAAAACTTTTTCAATTCTGTTATTTTTTTAAATGTTACACTAACAACTTAAGAATACATTTTTGATATATGGTGTATAATGTTAAAACAGTTCTACTAATGAGTTTTGAGAGAACTTTTGCAGAATGTTAGCCAACGTTCTGAGAGTGTTTCTTGTTAGCAAGAACATCAGAACCAGGTTCAAGGAAAAAACTTTCATCATTTTCTTTCTATAGAGGTGTTGTCTTTCTACAGAATCTGTTTGTGATGTGTCTGTGTCCGCAGTCCATCCTTTCCTCTGCTAAATGTTACGCATTTATCCATGTGGTGTCATTAAATATAGAAGGACAAGCATGTTTTAGTGCAATGCAGAGACTTTGGTGTTAAAAAAAGAAAAAGTTACTTAAGAGCAGAACATTATGATGGGCTTTTAAGTCAAAAAGAACCATAAGTGCCTGAGGTGGATGGCAGGGGACACATACTTGTACTTCTTGAACATTCTGATGTAGAATGCAGACAGAAGCTTGTTCTGAAGTTCTTTCCCTCTATTCAGAGGGGTTTTTACCCCAAAAAAAAACTTTCAGAATTTCATCTATTCTTCTGAGGAGGACTTACTTCAATAAACACTGGTCTTTTGTGTCGAGAAATATTGAAATTTATTTAAAAGTGTACCTTTTGAAAATAATAGCAATAAATGAAAGAATATTTGGAGCTAAAATTCTTTGAAATGAAACAGATTGAAGATGAAGGCCTAGGCTTTAACTGAAAGAATTTTTGTCTACATCTGAGTGCCAGAGAAATTCAATGTGACAGGGTTGTGCAAAAATCAGAATATAAGATCTTACCACTTAATGAGTTTGAATTTAAATTGGCCACGCCCCATAGTATGTTTGAATTAGCCATGCCTCAAAAAGATGATGACTTGGCCACGCCCCAAAAAGATGCAGAATTGGCCACACCCCTAAAAAGATGCTGAATTGGCCATGCTCGACATGACGTTTGAATCAGAATGACACAAAAAGTAATTTAATTAAAAATAAAAGAACAGAGGAATTCATTAGTCATTAGTGTGCTAAAATTAGCTTTGCAAAAACACATAAATCTTTACAAAAATCAATTATTATGCATAATTTATTAGTAAAATAATTTTTTCTCAAATGACTGGACATAATCTACATAAATTAACACTTTATTAATGTGTAAATTAATAATGTAACAAACTAAACCAATTATCAAAGCAGATTTTCAATTTACCATACAGCACCACAAAATGTACACCAAATTGTGCTGACAAAAACAATATTAATGCAATAACATCAAAAACCATCAACATTTGAGGTAAATTAGAACGTTCTGAAAAAAAATCCTATTACCACTGTCTATATGAAATTTATATAAATGAAAGTTGTGTATGATAAAATGTTTATTAGTAATTCAAAGACGAAAATGAAAACCGAAATGCACTAGTTAAAGCTAAACATACAGCAGTTTTATGTACAGTGTTTTCTTTCCATTTTATTTCTACTTTCTTCAATCCAATCTTGATTTTTTATTCTGTAAGCTACCCTATTTCAAACTGAATTCAAACACAGGAATTGAATTGCATTGATAATGCGTTCTCAGTTTCACTGTGAAAGGCACACATTCCTGAATGTGAGCACTATTAAAGTAGCAGAGAGATAATGTCAAGGACAGTTAATGAATGTCGATTGTGGCTGTATTTGAACTCGAGTTTGAGGTATATTCATTCATTTTAAGCTTAATATGAACTCCCATTTAATAAAGGTAAATCTTCTTGGCAGTATTCATATACAACACACTGTATTACAACTATTAAAAAAAAAACTTGTGTATTTATTGGAAATGCATGTTTTCTAAAACTGCTGTTTTATTAGCATTAAGTATATCATATATAGGATCATAAATACAAGATGTTAAAGGCTAAGGTGTACTGTACATATTGCATACATATGTTTATATTTCCATCTAAAGGATTATGAAGTCTGACACTAAATGCTGCTCACTAAAGTGGTGTTCACACTGAAAGTGATTTGCAGTAACAAAACGAACATAATTAATTCATTTTCAATGACAGCTGGCAATACAAAGCTACAAAACAGAGCTTTAATTTGATGCAGAAACTACTAATGAGTGACACTGAGGCACACATGATCCATTTCCTCTGTGACATACTGCTGTCTAGTTTAGCCAGGATGAAGTTAACGTTAACTGTGCACAATTTCCCTATTCTACACGATTTGTCTCTGCCCACATACAGACACATAATTAAATTTAATGATGCATGGAAAACTGTGTCAGAAATCACGGCTATCCCAGGAAAGTTTTGTGTATAGATAATCATTCATCTTCTTTGTAATATAACGCATTATGCACTCCTGTCATTTATATACAAAGCTTTCCTCCTCTTCCAGAACGTTCATTTTTAGCAACAAGACAACAGATTGCCCAAAACAGATTTGCATATGATTTTAACAAGTAATACAGGCTAGCGAAGTCGACCAATAAAGATCCAGAGAATACAGACGTAGGACCGCCCACTGCAACCCACAATACGTCACCCTGGCGACCTCCTGCCTAATGGTGTCATCGTTCTACCAAGGCAATGATGTCACTCATGTGCTAGCATTTCTGAATTAAAGATCCCTGTTGAATTCTAAGAATTTGTGCGCCAGCTAATCGCAGGTGGCGAATGATTCATTCATTCTTAGTAATGACAGCCACCGTTTGAGGTTTTTGTAGCTTCTAGTGACACTCAGAGAAACGTAGAATTGTCAGCTGTTTCCTTGTACAAATCTCCTTCCTTCATCAAACACGCCGTGTTTAATCAACAATCTTTTATTACTCGTGTCTGTCTTTCTCTTATCCATCCTGCTCCTGTAGGAACAGCGAAGGAAAAGTGTGATTATTTCATAAATCTCTAAGCAGACGATTCAATTATTTGACTTCACTAAGCATGGCTTGTACAGAGCAATCAAGATTAGGTTAATGTCCCGTCATCCTCACAGGCACAAAAGCAGCTAAGCCTTTTTTTTCACCGTGCTATTCCATTGTGATGTAAAAAATAGCACATAATATAATCACATTACGTTCAGTTTAATATAAAAGAATTCCTGAAGTTAATCTTTAAATACACGAACAACATACAGCCGTGATAAAGTGTCGTATGGAATTGCAGAATACCGTAATGTGTGTGTACGTGAAATATGAGAGACATTTTTAACTCACGTTTTCTCACTATTGCGTAACTGCTTCATTGTTGTGACAATGATTCAGTCACAAGTGGAAGTGAAACAGAAAGCTTTTCGATTATTGTGATGTTAATTGAGTTACAGTACCGTGTTATACATCTCTTGTTAAATTTAGATAACTAGCTCACTAAACAGACACATAAAGTGCTCAGCTGATTATACTGTGAAAAAAACACCACAGCAGTGTGTTTTTCTACTGAAGCGTGCTTTTGTTTAAAAACAAGTTAACGCTTCAGTTGCCTGTTCTGCTAACAACTTCAGGTTGTAAAAATGTTTCCCTACCGTTCCCTTAAAGTAACAAAACAATTACAAATGCATCCAGTTTTTTTAGACGTTGCATTAACATTATTACTTAGCTATAATAACTTAAAAATGTAACATTTTGTTGATTCTGTAACATTCCACTATCATCTTTAAAAATAACATTTACGCATTTGGCAGATGAGTTAGAATTTATTCTTCTAATGTAACTGCAGGAACATTTTTGTTATAACTAGAGTTTAATTATTCTAAGCATTGTGCAACCATATCAACATAACAAATGTAGTTTAAACAAACAAAGCAACATGAGATTAATGAGATATTTTACCCAAAAATAAAAGATAAACCCAAAAATAAAACATCTTCCTTTATGAGAGGGAAACTTATCAAACCTAATATGACACAGCTGGTGTTAGTGAAGTGTTAGGCCTTTACAGCTACTGTAAGTTAAAAATCTAGACAAATTTATTAAAAATCTAGACAAATTTATCAAAAATCTAGACAAATTGATCACGGTTTACAAATCACAAGGCTGTCCAATTATTTCTGTACTGTGCATTAAAAAAGGCTTTTTAAAGGCTTTCGAACATCAACTTTGCCATGAATGCTTGTTACAAAATAATATGGGTACAAGTGGGTAACCAGTTTATAGAAACTGAGTTTTCTTCATGTTTTAATGGTAATATAGAGAGATATTTATGAATGAGCGCCTCTGTACAATCACGCTAGAATGATGTATTGACATGCTTTCTGGCTTTTTTAAATTGAATGTTGTGATTTGACCTCAGTAGAAAGAGGAAAATTGAACTCCATGTAATTGCGTGAGTGAATTTGGACATAACAATCAATACAAATATGTATATGAAATATTAATGCAGAAATGCTCTTTCTCAGATTAATTTATTGGGCAATTCTGGAATATTACAGTGAGTAAAAGTGTATTGATTGTATTGCTCTAAGTAGGTTGTTGTTTAGATTTATATAAAGACAGCATTGTTATAAGTTGCATGTTTAGGCATGTCAGAGTAATCTAAGCTTGAAACATAATAATAAAGTAACTTTTATTATTATAAGCCAAGGTTACCCATAAGACACTGGCCTTCAGTTCTTCCGTGAGCGATGGATCATGGGTAATGGACTTTTAAATAGCTGTTTCTTCTCACTCCACTGCTTAGTTTTACCGTATTCCTGCCCGGTCCATCCTTTCTCTCTTCATGTTTACAAAGATGTCACTTCCTCCCTGCCAACAAGTTTGGCTTCTCACAACTTTAAGAGCGCAACTAAAAAATCTGTCAGAATTCCGCCAAAACAAAGTAACAGGCGTACGAGGTCCAGAACAAGTCTATTTGAACTAACAGTGATTCTCCGTGTAGCAGAAAAAAATCCTTATTGGATTATTGAATATTTACCCTCTATGGCATCTAAGAAATGTACACAGAAATTTGAAACTAATTTTTGTATCCGCTAGTATGTAAGTATGTGAAGTATTCACAGCTGGTATGATAATCCTTTAATTAGCGAATGCTTTGGTTCGTTGATGCCGCGCACAGCGTGCCGTTTCCTGCAACTCAAATACAGAAGGTATCAGAAAACGAGAAATTAATTAAATTAATGAGGAACTGTAAGGATTTCTTATTAGGCAGTATTACCCTTAGTATCAAACTGTACGTTTCATAACACGCAGTTCTAATGCCAATAAGTTGCCAATAAGTTGGTCATGTAACATCTATTTTTGGGTTTGCTGCAGTTGTGCTTTGGCGTTTTGCTAGAATCGTATGGTAAGATGTTTTTTGCTATAAATAAGTAATACTGGCTAAGCAGAGTGTATGGCTCAATCGGACCAATTTTTGTTTAGGGATGTTTCTGCTTTTGAATAAGACAGCCAATAAACTTTTTCCCTATAATTTTTCTTCTAATTGATATGACTAGATACACTTTTTCCATTATACTACTTCCTGTTTTGTTAGAAATTGATCCATGTTTAATGTTAATACTGTATGTGTGCAGTACATCAATCATTTAACAGAAAATAATGCAACAAGAGCTTTGAAATGCAATGCGTTACCTCAGTTACTCAGCAAGTCTTTTTTCTGTAATAGTATTTATTTTGTTTCATGTTTGTTTAATGCACTCATGTCTGAAAGTCAGTTAATCATTTATTTACCTGGTTGCTTTTTGTTGCTTAAGTAAGATCTGGTCATGGTGAGAAGATGAAGTGGGTATTTTCCTTACAATACTGCCATTACATCACTGCAATCAGACTGTGGCACAAGCGATTTAAGTAAAACATATATCAAGGTCTCTCCTTTCCCACAATGCTGCTTTCAAAAGGGAAGAAACCACCAGGAAATCGCTGGTATGTTAAAAGCCCACATAGCATGTTGTGAAAAGCAGTGATTTATCCAAAGTCTGGGCACAGCACAATTTTTTTGCTTGTCTCTCTATATTTAATGGCATCAAATGGCTGAATGGATAACATGGAGAAAAGAGAAAAAGCTGTGCATGTAAACACGTCTGAAATAGACTCCAAAGCCCCTCAGAGAAGGAGACTGAGAGCTTTAGACTTGCTACTTGAAACAACTTCTGAGTTTGTGTATGTGTGTGTCTTCCACAGAATTAGGTGATCCACTGTAGTCTCTGGTAAAGTCAGGGGATCTTCGAAATCAGCCAGCAGGGGCTTTCCGAACCTGTCAGTCATGTGCATACATCTCACAGGACAGTACAAAGAATAGAAAGGTACCATCTGCAGGAAAAATGGGTCAATCTTTTAGGCTATTAAAGAGAAAAAGATCCAAAACGGAGATGCCCAAGGAACGATTTTGGAAAATTCATAGGACAAGAATAAAAACACGATTTCTTTGTGTTTACCTCACGTGTATTACCTCAGGCACTGCAAAAGTGTACAGTACCGTCCAAAATATTAAATATGTATTATGGAAATAAATGAATTTTAAAAAACATGTAACAAAGAAAGTAGCAAAAAAGCAAGAAAAAAAGAAAAATAACACAATGAACAGGAGTCGTGTAGGATTTGACACAAACCAAACGGAAACACATACAGTGTCCTCCATAAGTACTGATAAAAGGTAAAAATACTTCTTACTGCAATCGTTTAAAAGGCAATTTGTAATTGAACTTTTTGTATTCAATTATAGAAATGTCAAATTAGGAACTGCTTTTGCTTAATATGAATTTTGTTTATGATATTTAGGCCTCACTATATTTCAGCTCTTTATTTATTAGATTGAGAGAGTAAAGTGACAGGTGCTATTAGCAGTTTTTCTAATCTTAGCCAGACATACATCATGTGTGCTAACAATACAGATAAGAGCATATGGGACATCAGGCTAACTTATCTTTAAGTCAAGTTAAATGAGTTTGCCACAGTCGCTTGTGGAATGTTATCAGAAAGCTTAGAGAGAATTATCTTAAACAATATCGTCCTGCTGTCAGGGATTTAGGATGATGGCAGATGCACACGTACAATCTCTGCTCTGACGTCTATATAACGTAGGACAGAAACAAAAAAACAGCGAAGAAGAGAGGCAAGAATGTGTTCTATAACACACAAGATTGAATGTACAATATTTATACAGTATTATATGAGTGTCACAACATCCATCTTAAACAATAATGTCTTGTCACAAATTCACACACTACCTATCCTAAATAGTATGGAAGATTGGTATGATATACAACAATGAATACTGGTGGCAAAGGTGCATGTAACAATATACGCTATTGGAGCTAATATTACCCACAATCCCCTGTGCTTTGGGTTGCTTTTGGCACGTCCTTCTGAAGAATAGTATAACAGAGCCACTTTTGTGTGAATGATGGAAGTTTAACAACAATGCCCCCCTTTGTTTTATTTGTTAACCCATACTGCCCTATCTAATTAACAAATATATTAAAAAAAAACACTTTCTATATACAGTTAGTATTGCGGGAGCTGCAAAATGTGACAACATACGAGAGCTTGGGAAAGGGGCTGACTCAACCATCTTTCTCTCTTTAACATTATCATCAGCACTATTTATACTACAGCAAAGTACAAAGCTCACTCAGGGCAGCACCCTTGGGCAGCTGTTTCCCCTCATATAAAAACAGCTCCAATCCATCTGAATGAGGAAAGACAGAAATCTCCCAAAACAATTACGTTTCAATAACATATTTCAAATCAGCAATAAAACAGACAATTGAATAAATTGTGCTTCTCAATCTACACTGTATTTGTTCAGGCTGGCCAGTTAAAGCAATTCTAGGGTAAATGAAACAATCAAGAAGATGATTGGCTCTTCCAAATAAAAGGCGGGGCTTTCACTATTAGAGCACACCCATTATTTTATGTAAAAGTGACCAATCACTTCCTGTTAATAATGTCTCTTTTCCCAGTTAGCATTATTATATATAAAATACTGATGCTTTTATAGGCACCCTTGTGAATGTCAGCTCTGTTCAGTTCATGAGCTCTTCCTTTCCTGTTGTTGTTTCTGTTTGTTCATATTTCAGTGAGTCATGTTCCAAAGAATTAAACAGAATATTAAGTGTATTTACAGCGAGGCAAAGAGGAAGCTGAAAGACAGAAAGTATGAACTAAAAGATATGAGTTGCGCGAGTAGCGTGATTCAGCGAGGAGCCAAACGAGCTGACTGGGAAAGTGGTAATTACACAATTGTGTTAGCGAGCGAAGCAGACAGACGCGGAGAGTGAGAATCTACTCGCCCCTTCTCTCCCGCTGGAGGGTGAACAAATAGACCATTGAGAGAACAAGAGTGAGACGTGGGGAGCGAATAGGAAGACGAGAGATGAGTCAGATGGATAACTGTCAGCGATAATTAAACAAGTCGACAAGACGTAGCGCCAAAATGTGCGTAACATGAAATAATCGGAGTAGTAATTACTGTTGGGAAGACTCGTTTTTGTCATCGGTCTTCCTCCTACTCTGAGCCCTGTGACTACAAAATCATCTGCTGGAATTCTACCAGGAGAAGAAGACAAATAAATGAAAACATTTTATTACCTTCATTACCGTAATGTTTCAACTTCATCTTTTTTTTACGCTCTTATACTCCCAAAGAGGCATTTAAGGAATTTCCTAAGCGCTGAAGCACCCTTAATTGCCCAGGAGATTGTGTGAAGTTATGCAACATTGCAGATACGCAGGCAATAGAGATGTCTGGTGAAGATGTGCTCTTAGTGTTATAGTGAAACGTGGGCAGCATATGTGGAGACCTGTGGAGATCGGATCAGCGTACGTGATAGGGAGAAAACAGTGGGAAAAAGCGAGAGAGAGAAAGAGAGAGAGAGAGAGAGAGAGAGAGAGAGGGGATGGCAGCTAATGGAACAAACATCATATGTATGTCAGAAAATACATTTATCAGCATTTACCTCATCCTGAAACAGATTAACTTGGTAAACCAACTAATCGCCCTTTTGTCATCTGTCAAAATATATGTGGAAGTATAACCAACAGTTCACCCATTTTCTTTCATACATCCAGTGTATGATAAAAACTGCCTAGACATTCTTGAAGATATATTTTCTGCAGAAGAAAGTCATACATTTTCGAACCCGAGGACAAAAACAATGTAATAATGACAGAATTTTCATATTTGAGTAACTATCCCTTTAAGAATATAAAAGCTAAAATCCTATTTGTAATCTACAGTTAGTGTTCATCATTAAATAATAATAATTGTTATTATTATTACATTTAATTTATATTATGCTCAATTGTTTGTTGCAAATAATAACTCCTGCATCGCCAGAACTGCACGTATTTCTGGAGATTAAGCCTTATTTCAAACCATCAATTTGAAAATATACAGACCAGAATAAGTGCAATTTTAGAGAGAGACTAAAATCTTTTATAAAACTAATCTTTTATATGATGCAAGTGACACAATGACAGACGCTATTTTTGACTGATATGCAAAGAAAAACAACGAAATATTCCCATTGTCATAGTGACGAAAACCTGTTGAACATTTCATTTCACATTCATGAGCATTAATAGAGTCCTTGCAATTCTGTTAAAACAGCTTCCAATCTTCTGGGAAAGCTTTCAGCTAGATGTTGGAACAAGGCTGCAGGGATTTGTTCCCATTTAGACAACAGCATCAGTGAGGTCAGATGCTGATACTGGGTGATGGAAACTGGCTCACCGTCGGAATTCCAAATCATTCCAAAGATATTCAATGCGATTTAGTTTGGTCTGTGCAGGCCAGACTTCATCAGAATTTGTAAATATATTTTTTATGGATGTCTAAAGCTTCTTTGTGCAAAGTGCCTTTACTGTAACTAAATAAAAAAACTTCATCGTATTAGATGTTTGCAATAGTCATTTTTTGTACAGTGTTACCTGTGTCACTTACTGTGTCACTGTGGTATTTTTAAGGTACTTCAAAGAATACCATATTATATGTTACAAGATATGCATTAAAGGAAAAGTTTTATGGACTTTGGTACCCATTTACTTTCAGTGTACAGTATGTAAGACAGCAGCTTAAACTATTTGCTAAAATTCTCCTGTGTCCACAAAAGAAAATCATACAGTTTTGAAATGACATGAGGGTTAGTAAGAGGTAACACAATTATAATTTTTGGGTGCACTATCCCATCACTCTGTGATGCTATTGGTTCTGGGTCAGTAATAAGGAGCCAATCACAGAGGCAAAGGCATTAAGCATTGTTTTAACCAACAAAAAGAAGGTCAACAAAGCTAAATCATAATAAATTAGTATTCTACCACACTTAGGGTTGCAACTAAGGTCGTCACACAATAAAATAGTGAGAATAAATGATTTAACTTCGCAGTCTGGAGTCAAGGTTGCGTTCAGCAACTGTCAGGGTTCCATCACCCATACGTTTTTTGCATCTGTACACGACCAGGTTCAAAACTTGAAAAACGTTAGAGTTTCAAGGGAAGAATAAAACAATATTGAGATGGAATTAGTATGCAAAAGACAAAAGAGAAGAAACAATACAGTCTGAGGAGGCAGAAAGCAGGTCTTTTCAAAAACCACTGAGTAACCAGCTAACAATTTAAGGATGTAGGAATGTTTCCTTAATGTTTCCATTAAGTAATGAAAACGTTAAAAGGAACATTCTAGGAACATTTAAAACTATTTTAGACATTGTGTTAACGCTATTGCTTGGTTATTAGAACATAATTCAAACATTTTTTAAATCTGCAACATTTTAAAAATGTTCCACTAACTGCCTAAGAATAACATTTTTGATATATATATGATATACTGTATACGTAGCATTAAAAAACGTTCTACTAAAGTACTTGGATAACTTTGACAAAACTTTTAGCGAATGCTAACCAACGTTCTGAGAACATTCCCTGTTAGCTGAGTAAAGTTATATGTACATCTCTGATACAGCAATACTGTGCAAATACCCGAGCACTTTATTTAATGAGTGTGGATTGAGTACATGTCCCTGTGGGTCAGTCCGACTTCACCAGCTCTTTTCAGTGGTCCGCCATCATAAATCCCTCAACAAAACTCAAAAGAGCCCAATAAGCAGCAATGTAAAAATAAGGTGTGCAGGCAACAGTTTGTGTTTTTGAGTCTAATTTCTTTGCTTATTTTAATGACACAACATCTGTCATTATTGTACTAATGAGTTTCCCTAAACAGTTTCCCTATTTAAAATTAATAACTGTAGGATTTCTTAGTATGAACTTCAACAATCAAAAGACTTTCATGCAAATTGTTCCCTTATTTAAATGTTTTAAAATTGTTTAATATTGTGTGTTTCATGCTGCTTTAAGGGCGACAATCAACTAAGTTTGAAAAACAAACTTATTCATCAGAAAACAGGAAGGTACTATATGTAACAACAAATAAACAAAAACAATATAAAAAAACTGGTAAAAAGCCAATTTTAATTATTCATGCCCCAGTGCATGCTGGGAAGAGGTTGTTGTAATCAAGATGCAAGAATATACTCATAAAAGTATCTTTTAGACCTTCACAATGGTAAACTTCATAATCATGTGTATTTTTAGTTACTTCTCAGCATCATTTGCTTGATGTAAAACTATTTTTTACAGCATGCTTTCCCCTGCTGATCTGTCCAATCGCTCGCCTTTTACTGACACGCATCATGCTGTGACATCACGGCAACGAGATGCTGCTCTGCTTGTCGTGCTTTCCACCCATCTGCTGGTCCGCCAGGCAATGCGAGGACTTGGCATCACCATCAAGCTCTGTTCCTAATGTCTAGCTGACTATTTGGCAACATGCGAAGAGCAAACAGACCTACAGACCATACACAACACGAGCACTGATGCAAACATGCGAGCTTGTACTGTGATTTCCTGTGGGCCAAAGTGAACCCCTGGGATCAGAAGTTGGCATGATGTTTAGGACAATGCAATTTATTGTGTGGATTTAATATTTTGTTTGTAAAAAAGAGCGTAGTCATAGAGTTTACATGCTACTAGAGTGTGGTCTGTTTCAGACATGCACTTTACGTTTTCTGGGGGCCAACACTAGGACTTCTGGGGACCCCTTGTGTAGCTCAACTGGTGGGAGTGTGATGCTGGCAATAGTGAGGTTAGGGTTTAAAAGCATGCCTTAAATGCACTATAAGAAGCAAAATAAAACAGTGTTTGCTAGTTCCTTGTATAAATGGAGTGTCGATCTCACACAAGTGTAATTCATTTAAAAGTACCATTTGTTTGTTTAGGTGTAAATTGCTTTTGTAACCTTCTGAACCAGCAGTTGACGAAGTTCCCTGTAACATTCCTAAATGATCAATTCCGAAGTGTAAACACACGAATGCCGGTGCACTGTGTCGGAAGTGTTAATGGCCTGGGTCACACTAAAAACTGCAATCAATATTTGACCTTTTTCTGTCGTTGTAAAATGTATGTATTGATTTTAGGAGACAATGTCCATCGTTCCTGAATGTCAATTGGGAGCTAAATATGAATAATTTCATGCTTAGTAACTGGCAACCACAGATATTGGCGCCAGAGTATTTGATGTGTTTGTAAATGCAGCCACCACACAAGAGTCAACATCTCTCTCTCTCTGTCTCCCTTACCCCTATTCTGTCCACTGTTCCCTTCCACTTCCAGAATACTGAGCAGTTTAGTAGCAATTATGTCTCATTGAACTGACTTTATAGATTATTGATTGGTTTGCCATGCTATCCAACACTATTTATGAGCCACAGAGAGACCTTTTACAACACTGTGCTATGCTAAGCTTTCCCAACGCGTGTCAGGGTGTATTTGTGAGGCAGGGATTTCTGTTGGGAAAACCCCAGTGAACTTTATCGTACCAGCCTTCAGGAAATCTTTAGACAGAGCAATAATACCTGCAGGCCCATTAAAGCAAAGAACAAGAGGAGTGTCTGTGTGTCATTCTTAGGAAAGATTAATGAACTCCAATGTCACTTTGGCAAGTCCTCTCATCTGAAGACAAACATAACCCAAATGAGGGTTTAAACTCACTTGCTAAAAAAACAACTGGGAGGGGTTGCCATAGAAACGATTTCAGCAAACCTTACAGGTCGAATTGAGAGACTTGAACAAATGTATTGTACTGTACATGCACACACAAGCACATAAAATAAGATGGAAAAACACTGTAACTACCATGTTTAAAGGGCATTTCCTCCCAGTTCAGGTCACATTACATATTGCACTTTACAGTAATTACAGTTTACAGTAAAAATGTGTTGCAAATTAATTAATTCATACAAATTACGAAGAGATTGAATTTGACCTCATCTAGTACAAATTTTTGCTACAGACATAAATGGGGAACCTATTCTAACAACCGGAATATCATACAGACTTGCTGTGTGAACAGGGCAACCACATAGCAACATGCTAAAAACCACACAGAATGCCTCAGCAACTGCATAGCAACACCCTAGCAACAACCCACCACACCCTAGCATCACAGTGGCATTTTGCACAAACAAGTATCACTCATGCAGTCATCCGATAATGTGAAAATTTAGGATAAAACCTATTTATATAATTTATAAGTGCTATAGTTTTACCAGACTTCAGACCTCTGAGAAGGACCTTTGGATTGGCCCTCATTGTCAAAGGTTCTTCGTTAATTGTTCTCATTTGATGTTTACAACTCTAACTATTGCGTGTAATGATGCTAAAAATGGAGTACCCATCTTGTGAAACCGTCTCAGTGGTGCAAGGATTTGGTCAGGTGATGCTGTAAAGGTTAGGGGGGGTTAAAGGCAGAAGATTACATCCTCTAATGAAGTCTCAACACTGTTACAGAGAACTTTGATTCCTCACAGGCCATTACCTAACACTGAGAGCCAGGGCGGTCATTATGGCTCTTCCCCAACAGCAAGTTTCCCTTCTGCCTATGAGAGGAGCCAGTCTCTGCCAATTACCTCCGGAGAGAGCCTGAATATGGATATCTACCCCCTCCTCTGCCTCCATCTGGCCTAAAAACAGCCTCAAATATGGGAAAATTAGGAATTATTAACCAGCATTGAAGTTAGATAAGTGTCTCCGGCTTTTCACGAGTCGTTGGCATTGACGTTCTCGTGTTTCAAAGCAGAACGTGGTCTTGTGAGTCTTTGAGTGTGTCTTAGCCTCACTCTCTCTCTTTTCCTCTCACTCTCTCTCTCTCTCGCTGGTTCTCACAGTCAGATATCGCAGTCCTTCATCTTATCATTCTGTTGAAGGATTTTTCACCTGGAGTGCAGAGGCAGGACTCGGCTAAACCCAATTTATTATTTTTTCATATATGTTTTTCCTTTCATTTCTTTCGCCGCGCAGCAGCTACATTATGTAATAAATATTCATAACCAAAATCACCACCAAGTGATGTTGTGGTAACAATAGCCCACTGTGAGCGGGAAGGGGGAGATAAGGGGAGTGTAGGAGGAAAACAGACCAGAACCAAGGTGTTCGACAAACACAGAGTTTTCTCAGAGGAGGCAAAGAAGGCGGAGCCTTTTCCTCAAAAAAAGTAAGAACTGCCAGAGCACAAAGAACATAAAACATATATTAAGAAGCATGACTGCTTAAATTTGACTGTTTGAAGTTTTTGAGCTGGTACTGTACACTACATTACTGTAGCCCTGATTTTTTAAAATAGTTTTAATTAAACGTCATGTAGTGTAATCTAGCCTTAAAACTTTAAACAGTGACAACAGTGAAAAAAGGGTGGCAGCATCTTATTTGTCTTAAGCTCACTGCGTTCTTACTGAGTTACTAAAGCATGCTGTAAACGTGAACCCCAAAACCCAGTCTAAGAGCCTTCATGCAGTGCCTCTACACTGCTGTGACTAGTTAATTATCCTGTCAATGAAATAATGGCCGTCTATCATGTTCACAAACCCATATAAATTGGTCAAACTGATGGAAATGGACAGACTAATTAGTAAGTAAACAACTCGCTCACTCGGACATCAGCACTTTTGCACACGTCTGAATTTAAATTAACTTGAAATTACTTGAAATGATGATTTGTGAGCAAGCGATTTTAGCAACCACTCAACTTGATTAAATTTAAGATGACCATCAATAAACTAGCGTTGTTTACCGAGCGTTTGTGGGCTAATGGTCTGAAAAAAGGTGGCTATAAACTACTAGTCAAACAACAATGTATAAAATGCTTAAAAAAGACTTGGTAATTCTTTTATTCAAACTGTTTTACAGTGAATTTAAGCTGTACGTTTTCTAAGTATCTGCATTCCCTGGGATTCAAACCCCAGAACTTGGTGTTGCTGGCGCAGTGCTCTAGCAGTTGAGCTGGAGGAGTTTGTAATTGGAAAATTACAGGAAATTGTAATATAAATATTATAGTATCAGACCATCTGTCAAGAGGTGTTTCCTGCGGCCTGAGATGCTGGGATTGGCTCCAGCCCTCCCACGAGTTCTGGAGCGAGTTTGAACAATGGCTGGACATTACTCCATTAGTGGCTTGTTACTCATCAGATGCATGTCTTTAAACCAGAAACTGTGTAATCATCAAATGCAAATGAAACATGAATTTATATTGGACAAAAAGTTTGCCTCATTTTAGTCCACCAAATGCAACTATGACACCCACTACTGTAAATATACTTCATAAACCGACAAGGCCAGACGAAATGTAACAACCCAGCTAACAATTTTAGGCTGTTAAAAAAGTTTCCCAAACATTTCTATCAAGTAACAAAAACAATCAATTCCTTTTTCCATCCAGTTTTTTTAAACATAGTATTAACATTATAGTTTGGTTTTAAGAACATTATTTAAACATTTTTTAAAATGTTGTAACATTTTTAAACGTTCTACTAACAACTCAGAATAACTTTTAAAAAGGTCTACTAACATTACCTCAAGAAGGTTTTTTGACAGCTTAGAGAATTTTACAGAACGTTAGCCAATGTTCTGAGAACGTTCCCTGTTAGCTGGGAAAACAGGAGACAAAACTGAAGAAAAACAAAACAGCTTCATCATACATGCAACACTATATCTGGTAGATCAACAGACAATGCCAGACAAATCTGATGTGACACTTGAGTCACCGAAGCTTGTGTGAACGCCAAGAAAAACAAATCTAGATTTATATACATAATATATTGCTTTTTTCCCCCAGAATCCTTGAGACATTCAGGACCGGTGCAGGGCTGCTCTCTTTATCTGCCCGCTGATGAAATGAGTTTGGCGGCTCGTGTGCAGCCCGATCTGATAGCTGGTTCTTAAGGTGCTGTGTGCAGGTTTATGTGTGACTTGTTTACAGGCTTCATAAAAGCTTTTATGGGGTTATCAAAGATAATAATGCCCAGAAAGACACAGAGAGCCCTGTACCCCCTCAGCAACTTCCTCAGGTGATATGAAGTCTCCCAGCCATTACTGACTGAGTTTCCTCCGTTTCTGTGGCCTTCAGCGGAGAAACTTGGTACCCAATTAAAACCTTATACTGTGGGTGCTGTAAGTGATTTCATTCGCTAACTTCCCCCAAGCTTAGCCAATAAGCACCATTCAACCCTGTTAAACCACACGCTTCCTCTCCAAAATCTCACCCCTTTAAGACATAGCATCATAACTGAATGCACAAAAAGAACCCTTCCTATATTTCTCACCCTTCCTATAATTTTCCTATATTTCTCAAATATATATATAATCAGTGCATCTGTTTCCTGGAAATTGACCCAATAGACCCCTTATAGTGTCACCATCCACCAGTTCAGCTACAGTAATAAAAGGCCTACAGTAGAAAAGGCCTGAAATTAGATATAGATATGATATAAAATGACTTACAGCTCCTTTTTGCCTAGACTTTCATTTTGAAAATGTGTATTTTACTTAAGAAACTTTTGATAGTGCTACAGTGTTTACATTTTTAGGTGAAATCAGCCTTGAAATAGTTGTATTATACTTGTCTCTGCATAATAAACCGAGATAGTATTTTAAAATTGAAAAAAGTATTTTTACATTGAAAAAAAAAATGACACACATCAGCTTTAAAACACCTGAATGGACCAGAGCGCTTTTCATTTCAAGCTTTGCATGAACAGACATTTCGTCTGCAGTTCGTTTCGTCTTTCGTTCTGTTATTGGTGCGAATTTGCCTTTTCTTTAGAAGATTTGAATAAATGTCAACTGCAAATGATAAGACTCAATGTCTTTCTCTGTTGCTGTCTGCTGTGAAATATTCTGACAAATCAGCCATGTTATGAATGTTTCAGACATGCATTGTGAAATAACAATGTGTCTGTAAAACTATTCAACCAGGTTCATCAGACGGAACAAGGTCCCCAACCGTTTGATTTACCAGAACGTTTCCTCTACTGCGACTGTAGATTGAACTGTTCCTCTACTGCGACTGTAGATTGAACTGTTCCTCTACTGCGACTGTAGATTGAACTGTTCCTCTACTGCGACT
>JAZGTK010000438.1:0-66771 GCA_036877625.1 Ambastaia sidthimunki
AATATAGGCATATTGTTGACAGTATAGACCGTATATGCAGAGTTATGGTACAAGTGATGGTGTTGCAATTTTGTATTAAGGTAAACATACATAATACTAACTGTAATCAGTTTCTGCAAGATGACAAAAATCAAGTACTTAGGGTCTGGATAGGAGACACTGCTGTCTAAGTATGTATGCTGGAGAATAGAGCTGTTTCTCCATCTAATCATGCTAATTTTCACACCTCAGACATGAGCCAACCTGGCCATACTGCCCGTGCCCTTGTGTCAGGCCTTCAGCCAGCATTAACAGATGGCCGACAGGGTGACAAAGCTGCTGGAACCACATTCAATGAGATGTGAATGTGATAGTAGCCATTTGCTAAGGGCCCTGTAAGATAAACGAGCTGTTTAGAGGATAAAATTATGAGCCTTGTGATTTATCTGTGTTTTAAAGCTGCAATCCGTAACGGCCGCTGACTCTCTACTGCCACCTCTGTTTAAAACATAAAATTACAGGTAACATATTTTTCATTACTTATGGTGGTCAAATGAATCGAAACTGATATTCCCAGGAAACTGGACTTGACAGCTCAAAATATAAATCATTATTATAAACTTATATTAAAAACTACTATAAACAGTTCTGAAATGTGCTAAACACTGAGCTAAACACTTACTCATTTACTTGCTCAATAACTGATTTTTGTTCGTTTTTTAGCCCGAAAATGTTACAGACTGCAGCTTTAAAGTAAATAGCCTCTGTGGATCCACACTAAACCAATTATTTGTATGTATCTAAGTACAGGACACTTCGGAGTTTGAAAGTATTCCGTCTCCACAACAACACACACCTGGAATTTGTCACACTTCACGGTATAGCACACACACAGACTGCAGTTGTGCAGGTCGGAGCCGATCGGGGATAACACATAAAGTCTCACAAGAACACACTCTATATGGAAAACTACATGTTTTCCAGCTCGGAAAACAGCTGGAGCAAATCTCTCATCTTTTATCAGCAGCCCGGAAGAAGGTTTTCAGGGAATTAATGGACATCATCATAAATACTGTGTGCTGATAATGTTCTGGAGCTGAAACCAAACGCATTTGTAAGACGGGATGAAAAGATCTGACCTAATTATACACAAAGACATTTCTGTATCTGTAATAGGCTTGAGGCATATTTCTTCGTAGGACTTCAGTGTTTGATGCAGCCTCACGAGAGACGTGTACGGTATATGCCAGCATATGCATTTTAACAAAAAAACGTCTTTCGTATCAACATACAAAAATACTTTTTTAATGTATTAATGAAAATGAGCTGAAATGTTCGAGATGTTGAACAAACGAAAACAAAACGAAGTCATTTTAATTTAAGGTTTTGCATTAATTCTAGGTCACTAACTCCTTTGAACAAAAAAAATGCTTAAATATATGTTACATGTTCTATGTTGTTTCATCTGTGAATTCCATTGTTGTCTTTTGATTTTCACTTTAAAATGTATTCCTGCATTGTAAAGAATCTGTGATAGGTCACGTTACCCTCAAGCATTGTTAGCGCAGCCACAGCGCAGTAATTGCTTGAGAAAAGCACAAACTCTCTGAGGTTCCTGTGCTCTCTGTTTTTATCTTCTACATTAAGTTTAATTGTGACGCCTAGATGAGAAATTCATACACTGGTTTATTCTTTGAGATGTATTTTTATGATAGACATGTCTGTGCCGGCAAATACACAAGGCAGAACTTTATATTCACCAGAAAAGATTTGCAAAGACTCAAAAAGTGACTTATTTGCACCTGTACTCATACTGCATTTATAAATTATTCATGTTTACATTAATATTTAAACTCAACAGTGATTTGCATACTTTGCGTGTCGAATGCTTTCGGGAATGCTGATTTAAGATGATCTCTATATTTTCATTGTCAGAAGATTCCTGTCGGTCAGCTACATGAATGATGCAATTGACTGAAATTCCCAGATTATGAAGTTTCCTATTTGTAATATCCAGCTCATCCAGAACATTTTAACTAGGTTTATTGATTATAATACATTTTGATGTGAATATTGATCCAAGGACAGTTTGGAACTCAAGATATTGGATGTTGCCTGATGAGATATTGCAATGATAACTGAGCCTAGGTCAGAAGTTATGTAGTAAAGCAGACAGTTATTGACAAATATTAAACATTTACTCTTCTGTTTTTGCCAAACTGAACATTTTTAGATTTTACATTGAACTTTACGTGTCAATCAAACACAACACCAAAAGTCATCTATTACACAAACATGAATTTCAAAGGTTTTTGCCAAACAAAACACAATCCGATTGGCCAATCACGTTCTTAGAATTAATATTTATTGGATATTAGTCTGTGTGAAAGTTTTGGGTATTGCTGTGGGTATTATTTCCTATTTAGTATAGCCTGTTTTTTGTTGGTCTGTTTTTTTGAGTGTCACACAACCATTTTGCCTAAATTGGCTCGTTTCAATCAAGTAACAGATGAAGTTGCTTCAAAATACCGCGTGGAGTTTGGGCTCACTGCCTTTGATGTCAACAACAAAAGACTGGCTTTATTCCCCTGCCGTTCACGGTTCTGTCAGAACAGACCTGCGACACATTTTTGGGTCGTGACGAATTAGTTAAGAACTACTGCCATAAACTATTACATAAGCATAAAGTACATTAAACAAGGCATTGAAAGTGTGTTTTATCATTGAGATGAAGCTAACAGAAATATTAACCTGTTAATGGTGCTGATTCAGTGGATGAACCTGACTGAGGTTCTGGTAGAACGGTTCTCACTGGAACCACAGCTGTAACAGTGCAATGGAGAAGCAACAGGGTTCCCAGGAGGCGTATCGCAGGTGCGTCTGCAAATCAATGATGGCGTATCTGGACCGTGAGAAACAAATTAAGCTGATTTTATCTGATCACGAGGAGTTCAGAGCCACATTCCTACATAAATCCTCCAGACCCCTCTGGCCTTAAGCTGGTGCATGCAATTTATCTCTGTCTCTCGTTATCATGTTTTTTGCAACAAGGACCTTCTTTAAATACTTGCTGGAGGCGGAGAAACCGAGACTGTTAATCTCTAAATCAAGAGGAACGTTGGATCCAACGTTCCTCCAACGTTGAAGTTGCACTGCATGGCTCCGGGTTCAAATTCAGACTGGAACAAAAACAGCAGACATTTTTTGACAGATATGGAGGATGTTCAAGCAGAACACGGAAGCGGTGAAGTGTTGTTTTGCGCTCTTTACAAACGTATCCCCCCAGAGACCACGGCCCAGACTCATTAGACCACTGAGATGTTCCAGTGCTCAGCACATCCTTGGGAACATCTGTGTTTTCATGTTACATAAGTCAGTGAGCAGAACACTGTTTCTCTTTAATCTTTTCAGCTGTCAGGGGAGAAAAAGCAAATGTACAAGATAAGCAAGTAGCAAGAGTCATAATAGAATAAGCTCCAAAATCATATCTTGACTGGGTAACCTAAAACTGGGTAACCTTCAGGTGACCCTAAATAGCCTCATAACACCCGGAAAACAACCTGAGTTGACATACTGTATACCAAAATATTAGTTTGATTCCCAGCCATTAGTTAAACTTCTCACACTGTTCTTTATACATTGCATTCGTCATTTATATGCGATTATACCATTTTATTCCAAATATGCATCCTGGTTGAAATCTTCTGTAAATATTTTGTTTATACATGGATTCATCTTTAAACATTTAATGAAAGGTTTGAATGTTTAATGAAAGTTTTGTGGTGCAATGCCCAAATGTTTTGCACTTCATAAATTGTAACTTAGAGCCTGTTTATGCTACATCTAAGAGCCCCATACAGCCCATGGCCCTCAGCAGTGTTAGCATCAGATGGCATGCGTACAAACAGCCTGCGGACCAGTCAGAGCAATTGTATGTATATAACACACAAAAACCAAAAAGATTTTTTTCTACTAATTTCTTAAGTGTCGTTTTTACAGCCGCTTGTGGGGGAGTCACGTGTGAAAATAAAACAAGTAACCTATTTCTTAACGGCTATGAATTTATTAAGAAAACAATTATTATTTCAATTACGTGGCGTCTGTTGATACCTACAGCCCGTGCCTATTTTTGCTTGCCAAAAAGTCAAAAGCCATTTCCATATTTATAGTCCTTGTGTGCTAGGAATAAATCACAGACAGCTAATGGCCTTTGTGCATTGTAGTAAAACATGTTTTAATGAGCTTCATTAAGTTTCCCAATTTGTGGCTGGAAACGCCAGGAGTAATTCTTTATCATTTTTTGTACTGTTATATGTTTTTTTTCCTCTATTTCTTCTGATTTGTTACTGTCATTTCAGGGGCGAAACACCATCTTGATCAAAAACTAAAATTTTTAGTTTTGACAATCTGCTCTATCATTTTGCTCATCTAATCACTCCAAAAATTATCCGACAGCATCGTATGTAGATGGGAAATATTTCCCCATATCACTCTTATCATCAAAAACAGGCCGTATGTGAAAATAAAGCAATACAAGTAACTATTTTAATCATGAAGAAACCAAATGATGTATTTGATTGGGCCACAACTGATGCAAGGTGCAATTGGTAGACAAAATAAGTTGCTTTGGATAAAAGTATCTGCTAAAATGAAAACATTTAATGTAAGTCACATTTATTCATTTGGCAGACGCTTTTAGCCAAAGCAACTTTTCAAAGTATACATTTTTATCAGTACTTGTATTCCCTGGGATCGAACCCGCAACCTTTGTCACACCTCCAAGTCACACGTCACTATTTTTTAAAAATCTGAGCAAAATCATTGGAACGGAAATGAAAATGAGTGTCTGTGTCTGTATAAGAAGATCGAAGGGTTAAACACGGGGGAAAACTGAAGAGGAAGACATAGATGAGTGAACTGGGGAAAACACACCTTTTGTACTGGTAGAATGATGGCAGCCACTTCTGTGTATTGTTGGAGAGCAGAAAAGCTCAGTGGAGCAAACAGGTCCAACTTTCCCCTTCCCTGCTGGTACATTATTTTTCTATCAGTTGGGAAGGCGAGAGTCGTGGGGAGCGGCGAGAATAGAATCTATCTACAAAAGCAATAAAAAGTGCAGGATGTGTATAAAAAGTCTCGGTGGATGATAGTGATTAAAAAACAGAATAATTCCCCACTGATTGCAGACAGAAGTATAAAGAATCTTGCAATCAAACTTACCTACTAGAACTTCCAGAACAGCTTCTAGAAAAGTCAGTCCAGTGTCGTATTTGAAACGCTCTCGGCTGCTAATTCTAGTCATGTACAGCTGCTGTCTACAGTACTGGAATGGGAAAAGACCAAATCTATTGATTTAAAACACCTTTTAAACCTGGAATAAAATCTAAAAACAACTATCAAAAGTCATGCCTTCTTATTAATATTTCTAACATTCATTTATGTATGAGTGGTCTGGCACTACTGTAAATAGTTTCTATAATAGTTTTGGTACAACTTCTCTAAACTTATTTTAAAATGCCTGTCTAGTTTCAGGAGCACAGAAGATATTAAAAAAATATTCTTTGGCTAAACTTAATTTAATTGTGGACACTTAATACGCACATTGAAAATTGGTTTTCTTAACATTTAATTAAACTCCAAACTTAAATGCCTTGTGTAGCGGAAGCCTAAATGAATAGTTCACAAATGCAATGAAATTAGATGTCAAAATAACACAGATCTGGTAAAGTTAACTACTAGTTAACAATAGCAAACCTCAGTATGCTAGACATAACTTTTATCCCATATATAAACTGCACATCATACAGTATTGTACCTCAAGCACATGCAATGGTAACAAACTGGTAACCTGAAGTGCCAACATCATTTTTTTAAATTCCTAACAGAACATTAAACAGTAATAAGTTCCCTTTTCTTGTCTAAAATAACAGACAGATAAAATACTAGATAGATTTCAACACATTCCTTATCCAGTCTCACACGAGACATACTGGAAAAATTCTCTTTGCAGGTATATAAACTACATTAACTCAATGACAAGTATCCATTGACAAGAGTCCCCATGCAAATTAATGGCTTAAAAATTCATTTTATAAATTTAAATGGATTGCATGCAATTAAATTGTGACAATGTTAAAACAAAAATCAATCCATTCAAAAGCAGCAGCCTTTTTCAGCCATTTAGGTCATTTACTAGACCAATTAGAGTTGACACATTTGCATTTGATTTGCTGTGTATGACACAACATCAGCACCAAACGTACAATAAACTAACATTTATGTTATAAAAACTAGGATATCAAATTCTGGGATGACACACACACATTATTCACACAACCAACACATTTATGTCACAGTTGATTGATCAATTGCTTGAATAAACAGAGAACATAAAAAAGTTGAAAAAAGGAAATTCTTCCCAATGGGAGCAATTTTCCTAAATGTATTTTCTTCAAAACAGAAATGCCGCTGATCTGCAGAAACATCGAAGCTTACGATCGCGCTGAAATGATTTTATTTGTGAGGATTGCGTGTGATATAACAGGCCCAAATTTCAGTCAGAGAAAATAATGGTTTGCATTTACAGTCTCGTTTGTGGCTTTCCAGGAAACTCACTGTATGGAGAATAAAGGTCAGTCGGTCTGTGAGGGCTCAATTGTTTCGCTGCAGATGATATATTGTGAGTTTTTTCTGACTGCTGATGTCTCATTAGCTTCTGTGGTGCACGTGGGCAGAAAATCCTGACACAGACACATTTTCACTGTATGTTATCAGAATGGTTTGCTGTAGAGTAAGTGGTACTTTAAAGCTACAGTGCTCAGTAAATTTCTGATGTACACCCAGAATGGTGTCAGTAATTTGTGCTGGAGCTTCAACTATAACTGTGACATGTTATCACTTTTAGTAACATTTGTCTTTGTTATGCCTTTCCATTGACTTGCTATAAAAAAGCCTATTAAACTGAGGTGGCTAAAAATACGCTGTTTAAATCGGTATTCAGTCCTCATTTCCGCAACAACATCGAGTCCCTTAGGCTCTGGTCAGATGTTTTGTGCTTGTTAAATATGGATTGAGAGAATTCTTCTTACATAAATACAGCACATACTGTACATACTGTAAATACTGTACATTCAGTGGAAGCTACATACTGTACATTCATCTATTTAAAAAATAACACACATTATGTCTTTATGTACTATACACTGATTTCCCACAATGCATCACAACGGGCAGTATCAAGGCTACGTGGCACATTTGATGCAAACATTCGTGGCCTTCACTCGCTTGCGGGACACAATAGGGTGTCCCGTTTGTCCATTTATCATTCAGACTGGTGCTCTGGAATTTTCTTTCCAGCCATAATTAGTTTTTTCACCACCTTTTTCTGAAGCCCACACTGGTCTTTAACCTCCTTTACACCTGATATTAAGAACTTTTTCAGGTAAATTTATCAGAAGAGCTACATGCAGGTGTAAACAGAGTCTAAAATGCTTTGTGATCTGATCTCAAACCAAATTCAGAGGCAGTCAAAAACACACATGACCACATTTGCATATGTAATTTTAAGGCGAAGGACCGCCTACTCAGCTGTCAATCAACCACTGCGTGTGTTGTCTGCACTGTTTTTTTTGCAATTTTCTTTATTGCAATTGATCAACATGCACTTGTGCAGTAAGTGATGCCCTTTAAAATCTGATCACAAGCGGCCACAGGAGACGCATTTAAAATGCAATATGTACATAACCTTTAAGATGCATGTAAGATGTAAACAACAATGTCTCAGTTAACCATTTGTAACCAGATCCCTCAGGACACATATTAATATGAGGCCTATGTGTCTATTAAACAATGTACGTGGCTTTACATTAACACAGCATGAAGTCCAAAGGGGACCCTATGGGCCGAGGGCCATTAGTTTAACACTAAATCAGCTTTACATATTCAATTTACTCCCTCACATGGCAGGTCCTCAGCTGGGCTATGTGTGTAGTCAGGGTGAAATTGATACCATTATTCTCATGGGTAAGCTAAGCCGACACACTTATGTTTTGTAACCTCTAGAGATGCACAAATGTGTCCATATGGTCCAGATGTGACATACGACCCTCCATATGCTGAAACTTAGGGCCATATAAACAAAATGTACCATAAATAATACATACATTAAACCTTATAGTCATGACTGACCTACAAATTCCATGACTGAACATTTGCGCAATTATTTGCTTATTCCAACAGCCACCCAAGCTGCATTAAAAACGTTAAATAAAAAAATGATTGATTTAACTAATAAACCAACATATAATTCATAAATAACTACTGTACCAGAGCACAAAAGCTTTATCTTTGGGTTTGGGTACAGTTGGTACAGGCAAGTGTGTGCTGGATGTGAACGATTTTGATGAAGTTGTTGGTTTTTTTGCTTTGAGGCATTTTTCAACAAATTGTTATTCCGTGGAAAATGGATTTTTTTTCCCGTTTTCTGTTGTGGCAGCGCACGCGGTTTGACGATCGCTCGGAAACTCTGATTATACATTCCTCACACGCCCGCATACATACGGAAAAATCACAGCACGAGTTTCCATGGTGACGTACAGCAGCGTTAAACGTTCAGACTGTACGAGCCGCACACGCACGCTTGATGGGGAGTGATTTCCTGTTAACATTAGTTAAGCTGTGGAACATGACAGGGCATAAAAACGATGCATTATCAAAACACGGCCAAATCTCTCGAGCGCTCTTCCATCAAGTTAACCAACTATATCAAAGCCTTAATCTCCATGAAACACACATGAATTCATACACTCTTAAGATGCAATGAAATATTCAAGAGGAAGGACTGAAGAGCAATCATCTGATTGTTCATTGGCCATTCACGCAAGCCAGCCACCGGGTTCTGCAAGAGGAGCGATTGTCTTTCTGGGCAACACATGAGGGTGTGTTCCTATAGAGAGGATTACATGAAGATATAACCCAGCCTTCAGGGCCTATCATAGAACGGTAGGGTGCAGGGACAAAAGCCTTCATCCAATTACAGAGACTTTAGCTCCAGGAAAAGATCTTTGTGCATCAGGACAGACTCTATAGGGTTTCAAAAAAGATGTGTGAGAATGGTAAACTAAGATCGTCTAATTCAATAGGTCACGGCTGATCTAAACCCGATTCGTAATGTTCAGTACCGAGCGTGTCCGCTTGTAGTTATTGTTCAGATGAAGAAAGGAAGTCATAAATTGGTGATGATGTAAATAATGAGAGATTTGTCATTTTTGAATGAACTGTTTCTTTAACATCAGAACACACAGACTCTCGCCCAATGTGGAATTCAACCAATCAGAATCTTCACAGTTATTGTGTGAAGTTATTGTGTTATTTCATACTTTTGAGGAATTCACTATTATTCTAAAATGTGACGCACAACAGAGCTGAGCAGTTATTTGTGATATTAACTTACAAATGGTTTTCTTAAAGTTATGTCTGCACATGTCTCAATTTATGTCTAAACTGCGATAGGAGACAGTATTTCAGCAACACCTTGACAAACACTTTAAAAACCCCTGAATATTAATATTATACTATTACTGTCAAACTGTGCAGTAGTTACAGTTAGTGATGTCCTCTTGCTTCCAGGCTGTCATGTTGACGGCAATATATTTCCAGGGACTATAACTTCTAAAAGAGATTTTATTACTGCCCCAGCTGTTCTGAACTGATTGTCACAACCTCACACCGCTACAAGGAACTCAGAAGATTACGATTTGTTCTCAAAAAGTGGCAAAAGTAACACCCTGACAAAGTGCTACTGTTTTCCAGAAGAAAATCGAAATGGTTTGTTTGTTGAATCTCTTCCAAAACAACTTCTGCTTCTTGGACACCTTTAACTCTGTAATGACTCTTTCCGTGCCTTTTGCTGTTGTATGACACCCAGTTATTGAATTACTAGTGCCTTGTTGTTTTTGTCATTGATAACCTGAAGAATTTAATGAAACCATTTCCTGTTGATTGTTGGTTGGCTAAAATGACCACAGAATAACCTCTGATGATGAACCCACTAAGTGGCCCAAATATGAGGGGAGCTCTCGCATGTTTGATTAGTTTTCACGATGTCACGAGCCAATGAAAATCAACACGACCGCACATTATTTGCTGATGTAAAATAACCTACAAAACATAGACTAAAGTTTATTTCTTTATTTGACTTTCAATTCTATATTGGCACATTCCTTAAGGTCCATCTTATGTGACAACAAGCTCAGTCTATGGCAGGTTAAGCTAGTTGTGTTGGTGTGAGGTTGTGTGGACAGTGTGAATGAATGGGCCCAGGTGTTTGGATGCTAAGCAGCCTTTGCTATGTGCCGTCATAGATTATCTCTGCATCACAGCCTGTCTGAAAGACCCGGCTGATCTTAGGAGCTCACCGTACGGCCGGCACACAGCACAGAGCCAGTCAGTACAGCCAGTCCGCACGAGTCATTTCCTGACACCCTAAATAGCCTCGGACAGTACGAGTATCTACTTCCTGTTGTTCTTTAGATTTGAGCCAGAGTGGTTTCTTTCTCTAAGTACCTGTTCTTTGTTGTTAAGTGTTTTCATGTTTCGCTAAGACTTCTACCGGGTAGATTAGCATAATCACAATAAATGAATCATAATTACATCTACAAACAACACAAGGGCTTCATGCAGAACTGTATATAAATAACAATAATAATTTTGTGGGCGGATCCCTTCTGTTTTTATTGACTTATGATTGGCTGCCTTCAACCAATGGCGAAAGCAGAACAGTTGCCTAAAAACGTGGCAATTAACAAAACTTGCTTTAAAATCTTAAAATCTTTGTGTTCTAGTTTGAAAGTTTGTCAGAGACCAGAATACAACATTAACTAACATCTTGTCCAGAACGGTGTTTGAAAAAAGCGACAAAAGATTAAAACATCCACTTCTTAAAGCTTAAACTTCTTTATAATTCAGGACTAAAATACTTTTTTTACAGACACAGCCGGAGCTTTGAGATGCAAATCGATTATATAAACTGCTAAGAAAAGAGGGTTAAAATAAGAAATGGTTGCTGTATTCATATTTCTCTAAAATTCTCGGAACTGTTTATACAACAGCCTTGACTTAAGTAAGGTCACAGAAAAAAAGTCATAAAAATCACATTCAGTTCAACAATAAATGTTAGCAATTCAGCACATGAATAAAACAGCTTGTAAACTTTGGATAAACTACATACCAAGTACTTCAATACCTGCATGTTTAATACTGACAGGTCCTATTTTAATAATACAGATCTCACATTTATAGTACCTTTATTCCCCGTACAGTAAAACGTTTTTCCTGTTTGAAATGTTGCTAAGCTGTGACCAGGAGCAAAAGTAACAACATCTGGATGTTTAGCCGAGTGGAAGCGTGTGGATTGCCCGGCCTGTATTCACTCAGCTGTGCTAGACTGCACTAAACAGTGATCGTCTTCCAAATGTTTCTACTGAAGCCTTAAAAGTTTATTACCTTGTGTTTTAATACCCAGTCATTATTGTCCCTCATAAAATCTTTCAGAGTCGCAATCTGCTCTATAAATCAAACGCAGACAGATTTTTGACTATTGGCATGAAGTCTGGTACACGTTGTGACTTGTTTTGCAAGTTTAAA
This sequence comes from Ambastaia sidthimunki, assembly GCA_036877625.1. Classification (NCBI taxonomy): domain Eukaryota; kingdom Metazoa; phylum Chordata; class Actinopteri; order Cypriniformes; family Botiidae; genus Ambastaia; species Ambastaia sidthimunki. The sequence goes on from JAZGTK010000438.1 coordinate 11,623, forward strand.
TTGTCTTCCATTCTGAAGAAAACCCTAAAGAAATGACAGAAACAGAGTAACAGATACAGAATATTGACACATATAACAGATAACAGAGTGGAATATAGTTTTTTGAACAGACACTTTTATCCAAAACGACTTACGATGTGAGGAAAACAAAAAAGTGATAAATCATAAACCTAGCATAAACCTAGCAAACTGGCAAATACAGCAAATATGTAATATATATGAAAATATCTATAGTAATAAGCTAAGAATTTATTTTGCTTTTCAGAAGTTTGGATAAATTTGTAACACTTCAAGATATTGATCAGTCCAATCAGATCAGAGCGCAATACAAATACCGTATGAGACGGTAACCAATGCTGTGGAATATTTGGATGCAATTAGCGCCTTACGTTAGCAACACAAAGGTCATGGGTTAGAATCCCAGGAAACGGGGCCAAATGTGTAAATGTTACAGACTTCTTATGACATTTACACATTTGGAAGGCAGTTTAATCATGAGGTCAAATGACGATATGTAGAAACACTGGAAGAAATTTGAAAGATTTTACCTCAAAACTTTTTATTGACTTTTGCCTAGCAGTGTCTACAAAGACTTTATTTAAAAGGTGTGTTTTGCTGAGACCGTTTTAGATGTTGTGATAATTGAGGAACTTGCCCGGCTGCTTCATAATTAATATTCCTCAAACATCCTGGTGAGAAGTTTGTTTTAAACCCCAAACTACTGCAATGAATTCTACCCAAACTGTTTCAAGTACACCATTCAAACTTTGTTTTGTGGATCATTTCAGCCCTAGGTGTGTTTTTGGTTTTTGTATACTTTTCACGAAGTCTGCATTTGAAAACCTCCCATTTAGCTACATTGGTAAAAATGTTCCACATTCAAAATGAAACTAACAATGACAACATGCTAATATGTTCAATATTTGATTTTTGAGTGAACTGTCCCTTTAATGATTTTCCAATACTTTGAGCCTTTAAAACACTTTTATTTCTCTGCTCACGCTGGAGCAAATAACCGATCATGCTGTATGAAAAGCCTTACAGAACAAACACATCACCAACTTAAGTCTTATGACTTAATTTCCCCATCAAACATCTTCGTCCAATAGAAAAATGACACCAGAGAGCGTGTTTGTACTTGTGTTTATTCGTGTATTCAGTAAGATATTTTACACTAAGGCTGGCAGCAGTAAGCTGCCAATCAGCTTGGGGCAGAAAGATACTCAGTTTTAAAAAATCATATTCGCTTACTAGTACAAAAGGTTGCAAACAGACATATGCAAAGCATACAATACTGAAGATCTGCTATGCGTCAGCCTTGTGTTTAATCAGATCTCAATACTCATTTAAACAGTTCCCGCTTCCATTTTTCTTATTATACACAGTGAGTCATTTATCAAGAAGAATCTGTTTAATCTTACAGCTGGACAGTCTTCATTGTGCTTCTAGTTAAAACAGGGCAAAATGACTCCCGTTTTTATCCAATGAGGGCTTCCGCGCAGGAACTTGAGCTCAGATGTAATACTTTACAAGCAAACCATCACATTTTGATCGTCGATAGACATTCATCTAAAACCTAAAGGCTGTTTTACTGATTAATTGTGGGTGTGAGATACTTCTACATACTGGAGAGGATGAATTATGATTAAACATTTATTATAACGCAGTCGTCTGGGAATTATTTTCCACATTACTGTGCCTGGTACATAGCATGGTAAAAAAATGTATACGAAAAGAAAAAACGTATCCCACGTGTCACAGTCGAAAGTCGAAATCATAATGATGCGTGAGTTATTCTAGATGATACCACAATTCTCGTTGCAGTCTCATAAAAGTTTCATATTACTGCAGTAAAAAGTACATCCTGGCTCTCTCCCAAAACAACCAGCTGTAAACCGCTAGGCACAATAGCAACCAAGTTCCAGCACCAAACTGACATATGCCCATTTTTTCTCTCTGCAACTTTGTTGATTTTACAGACTGTGGTGGTATGTACATCCATAATAGAAGAAAAGGTCCTGGATTCAGTACAGCCATACTGATGAGCTCAAGGGATTGTGGGAAATCTGCTCGGCCACCTCAGGTTGAAGTTCAGATTGGAGAAGCCTGTAGCAGTTACTGCATAAGTCCTGTGCGTCAGAGGTTAAAGGTCACCGCTCTGGGGTTCGGGGTTGCGGGTTTCGCGACCCGAGTTGCGACCCAGCCTGGGGAACCTGCTGGAGGCTTTGGATCGAGCAGTTTTGCTTCCGCTCTCGTTGGCCACTGGGGTGTCCCTGTTAGAAGACAAAAACAAAGAGCATCTCTGTTAGCTTTCTCCTCGTATGCTAGTCTTTATTTGTGTAACACCTCAGAAAACAGATTTCCATCAGGCACTTAAATGCTTAAACAGGGCAGACAGGAGCTCTAAAACGTTCTCTGTGCGTTTACAATAACTAAATGCTGCTACATGATAGAGTCCCGGCGGTAGGTAAATAAACGCTGAAACGCAACCAAATTCTTTCCTCGCCACCTCGCAGGCTGCACTGAGGCGCTCGCATCACTCGTGATTTAAGGCTGACAAACTGAAATGGAAGGAAGTGTATAACTGGAAAACACTGAAGGCTGGATGTGTGTAGCACACGCAGAGTGATTCCTGGGGGCTGTATAGACATCAGATGCAGTCAGGTCAGGGTCGGCCTCTATACACACAGCTGTGGCTCACTGAGTACAGCTTAATGAAGCAAAGTGACGTTACTCTTTATACATGCACCGTGTAGCGACGTTACTGTATTTACATGCACAGTGTATGCGACGTTACTGTATTTACATGCACAGTGTATGCGACGTTACTGTATTTACATGCACCGTGTATGCGACGTTACTGTATTTACATGCACAGTGTATGCGACGTTACTGTATTTACATGCAGTGTATGCGACGTTACTGTATTTACATGCAGTGTATGCGACGTTACTGTATTAACATGCACCGTGTATGCGACGTTACTGTATTTACATGCACCGTGTATGCGACGTTACTGTATTTACATGCACCGTGTATGCGACGTTACTGTGTTTACATGCACCGTGTATGCGACGTTACTGTATTTACATGCACCGTGTATGCGACGTTACTGTGTTTACATGCACCGTGTATGCGACGTTACTGTTTACATGCACCGTGTATGCGACGTTACTGTATTTACATGCACCGTGTATGCGACGTTACTGTATTTACATGCACCGTGTATGCGACGTTACTGTGTTTACATGCACCGTGTATGCGACGTTACTGTATTTACATGCAGTGTGTGTGACGTTACTGTATTTACATGCACCGTGTATGCGACGTTACCGTGTATGTGACATTACCGTTTTTACATGCACCGTGTATGCAATGTTACTGTATTTACATGCACCGTGTATGCAACGTTACTGGTTTTATATGCACCGTTTAAGTGATGTTACTGTTTTTACATGCAGCGTGTAAGTGAAACAGTCTATCCTCTCAGTAAGCAGCTTACAATTTTCCCGCCCCACCATCCCTGCAAAACCGATATGTACCACACCGTGTGCGTGTGCACTCTTTGATCAAAACCTTTAGGATTTTGCTTATGCATTTACATACCTACATAGGTTACTTCTTAATCCAAATCCTTTAAGTGGCATTTAAAAACAGGTTCAGGTTTTACATGTAAACATGATTGTTTAGAACGCTTGCAAAATACCTGGAATAAGCCGTTTTCTTGCATGCAAATGTATGCAAATTAACTACAGTGCACTTATATTGGGGTGAGCCATTGACTCGCATCAGCTGTGTTATACAGCACTTTTCCAAACCAACCAAACTTCCACAGCGTTCCAGAGACTTCTTTACTGGCAATCAAATAGCAGAAGATGCGGTAGGGACAGCATAGGGAGGCGCTTGGAGGAAATTACCTGCCAGGTCACAACTCATTTTACATGGGAGGAGTGCTGACTTTATCTCCAGCATCCACCACTGCACCAACCACCTAGAATCTGGATTTTACATGAGGCAGCCAGAAGATAAAGCAAAGACATCATAAACTTCTTTGTTTCGGCCTTGAGGGATGGAACGAGTGCCAGTCGAATTACACTTGTTTCACACTTGTGGGAAATGAGTGCCAGACAATTTAAAAGTATGGAACAACAACAAAAAGCCAGCAACGGTGGTTTCGGCCAGCTAAACGCACCTGCCTCTCTCCAGATGCGGTAACGTGGGGGGAAAACCTCCGGTGGGCTTTCATCTGCCCTTAACAATGACAAAAAAACAACCAAATGGGACACAGCTAAAGGCATGATGGGAGAGCCACTTATGGAGAAGGGCGAGCTAATCCAGTTTTACTGATTACACACGACTAATAGTGGTCTGGAAGTTTTAAAGGCAATTCAATTTGAACATAAGCCAGAAGTGTGGTTACGCAACCGGCATCACTCAGCTGTACCGCTGCTGTCGGATTCGGCACAGGGCTGAGATATAAAAGAAGACCAGAAAATAAAAAAGGTTGGACAGGGAGTAACAGAGAAGCGGAAAGAATGAAGCGCTGAGCAGTTTTCAATCAAACCTGAGCAGCAGGGAAGAACTCAGAAGCAGGTAAGTGCAGGGCTGCCATGCCCCCTACCAGTAAATCCATCCATCTCCAGCTCCTCAGAAATGAGAATACACACACACAAACACACACACACACACAAACACACACACAAACATACATAAACACACACATACACTCACACACACACTCACACACACACACACACTCACACACACACGCACACTCACTCATACAAACACACACACACACACTCACTCACTCACACAAACACACTCACACAAACATACACACACACAAACACACTCACTCATACAAACTCACTCACACACTCACTCACACACTCACTCACACAAACACACTCACTCACACAAACACACACTCACTCACACAAACACTCACTCACACACACGCACACACAAACACACACACACTCACACACTCACTCACACACACAAACACACTCACACACACTCTTACTCAGGCAAAATCCACCAAGCGGATTTGGAATCCGGCTATATCCCATGGAAACCCAATCAAGGATAGCCGGACGAGCTCCTCTCGCAGGGGAGAACATGGGGATGCTCAACAGTCCCCAGCGAGACCTCCGCTGCAGGAAGCTCTTTGAAGACGCACAGGCCCCAAGAGACTTCCATTTCAAAGGCAGACTCAAAAACCGAAAACGTTTTTTGTTCCACAAAAACCTCCTCGCAAGAAGGTCTTCGGCGCCCCACTCGAAACTGACAGCGACAGCGAGGAGATGCCAGGAATCGGCACACAAGGGCTGTTTGAACATGAAAGGATTCCCTGCTTGGCAGAGCTCAGTCACTGTAACCCCTGCGTGACAGCTTTCCACTGTCTGTTTGCCAGACGGCAGCTCCGTTGGCACGTCCTTATTATTACCGTTGCGTTTCAACGACGGGAACAGCCACTTCAGGTCTGAGAGCCGCTTCCAAAGTACAGGAACTGAAAAAACGACACCGTTAATCACATAAATCATAGTGACAATTTGATCCGGCGGATAAACAGAAATTTATCGAGAATAAACACAGTTCCTAGAGAGCACATGTTCGGAAATGATCAAACAATGAATTCCTTGGAATCGTTTCCCAGCAGGAATGCTTTTGTGACAACGGGACGCTGTTAATGCATCTGTTAAACATGGCCGTCTAATCGCACATCACGTCCAACTTTCCCTCATCTAAAGACCAGCTGGACTCATCTGTCCGTGGCACACGAATTATCTCCCGTCATGGCCAACCAAAAAAGCCATTATCTTCTCGCAACTTGCCAACGGTTCCCTTTTAATTAAATCAGATTTGATGTAAGTGTAAAATAGGTTTTTCATTAATTTCCTGTTTGTAATTGGGTCACGCTGCCAGACCAAGAACTAACAATAAGCCAATGAGATGCAGCGTGTGAAAGGAAGTCTGAGCTGATAGATCGATGAGCCAATTGGAACAGACAATCAGCCAGAAAAATTAAGGAAGTGACTGGCCCCTGTAAGGCAAATCGAATTTCCTGTTACAGAATAGATTCGAGACGCTTGGTTTTGATTTGTTTGAACGGACTGGTGCATCTCAGTTTTGCATGCGCGTAAACCTGCGGCGCATTCACTAACCCCCTGCGATGCGATTAAATCACGCATTTCTTTATAGCATAAACACTTTCTAAATAAATTAGGCTTTTATTGTGCCATATGTATGACAGACGCATTTGATAAAATGACAGACAACAGCTCTTTATTGTTTGAGACCTTTGGTATTTCAAACAGCCAGTTCAGGTGTCTGTACTGCAATACTGTAACCGGAAAAGCAGTTCAGATAGTAACCTGATAACCGGCTTCATTCAGCAAGCATTCGTGGCATTTAAACACTCAATTCTCTTGCCATATTTAAGTGACAATCCTGCATGCATGGTTGCATGCGCGTGAATTATTGCATCTACTCACTGGCAGAAAGGCAGTAGCTGCAGTAGGGTCTCCTTGGTGGGCTGGGCAGTGAATTCAGGCAGGGTCTGGATCAGTTTGTTCATCACCATACGCAGGTACGACTGCAGCAGTTTCCTCCTCTCTTCTACAAACTTGGCATCCTGGAAACACACACACACAGTTTTGAGTTTTGCTGCAGGGTTTTTAAACTGGCGGCCCGCGGGCCGTATCTGAGCTGCAAGAAAGATCAATGGAAAAGAAATCAATGAGGAAGTCTGAAGCTTTAATCATAAAAGGACAGAAAATAATGTTTTTATTCTCTGTGTTTTATGCTTCGACAGAACGAGTGGCTAAATGCACACGTGCGACTTTTCTGTGTTTGGTTTGTGGGATTCAGAAGCATTTTAAGACTGAACATCGTCGAATCAGGTTTGTCTGACAAATACACTCCGATGATTCGTTCGTAATACTGGCAGGACAAAAGAATTATCAACAAAACAACCACCTTTAAAATTGGCATCATCAGAACTTGAATTTACAGCATCAAAACATCATGATTTTATCCAGAATATTCAAGCTGATGGATTCGCAGATCAAAGTCACTACCGTGGCGAGGGTGACATCAAAAGCAAATGAGATAGAACAAGGAACAGTGAGTGAGAGAGATTAATATGTTATTAATGTCCCCTTGATGGCTGATTAATTGGCCCTGATGCTCCAGTGTGTGTGTGTGTGTGTGTGTGTGTGTCATCAGTCACGTCTTGTGTACTTAAGAAAGTTGACTACTCTAAATGTAGCGTCACCCACTCCATCAGAGAGCAATCCCTCAATCAGCCAACAATAGTAAGAGCATTAGTAAGCGTGTGAGGGTAAACGTTTGTTTGTGTGCTGTCTAAACCGCTGTCACCCTGCATTTTGGCATCAGTGCACTTGGGGCGTGACGTTCAAATGGCGATTCGTCTTAAACAGGCTTGCAAATGCATAAAACTTGATTATGATGTGGGATATGTGGAGGAGATCAGTCCTGTCAGATTAGCTTTCCCATGAGGGCTGTGCCTGCCAGGGCTAATTTAATGCCCCATCTAAGTGCCCACTTCCTCAGATGTGAACCATAACACCAGATGCAAAGGCTCTTTGTTGACTTCAAAGTCTTTCTAAATAATATCAGGGTCCATTTTGTGGTGTTTTAACAATGTTTATGTGATGATAGGGGTTTGATGGATAGCCACAGAACACAGAAATCTCATTGGTCTAAATTTCCATTTCACATTAATCCATATTTAACATATATCTTCTGATTTGCTGTTACTCATCACATACTCAATCAGTGTGGACAAAACTTCAACACTGGAACTTCATAATATTAACAAGAACGTTATAGATTTAACACTGTGCAAACCTATAAACATGACAAGCAGAATTTTTTCAGTGATGGTTTCATACCCTCGACCACCTCAACAGCCAATAATTCAATAAACCTTAAACACAACCTACATTTATCTTTGTTGCAAATTAACAAACAGAACAAGAAAGAGGGGAGGCACATATTTTGTTTCCTTTCTTAGTGAAAGATTGTTTCTAGACACCATATTCAATCCTGAAGACACTAAACACCTTTTCGCTGAGAGACCACAGGCCAAATAATTTGATACTGCAAACAAAAGCGCAAACACACACACACACACACACACACACACACACACACACACAGTCTTATTCCAAGTGCATATAACTGATGTTTTCAGCCATTTATGTCCACAGTAAGACATGCAGGCGATGTGCTAACGCAAACACTCGCCTGCGATTCACACAAACAATTCGTGACAAACCCAACAAGCGCCCAGCGATCTCTCCAGCCAAACAGAATTGAGTGTTTCTCTGGAAATAAGCTTCACAGAGTGGGCCAGTTTTGTTTCTTTTCACAAACGACAGGCTCCTCTCCAAAAATCCTCAAAGCACGGTTCCGCCCGTCTCTTTTAGACACTGAAAAAAATCCCTGCCAGACGCTTCCATTACAGCCAATAAAGACGCTCTGAAGTGCTTCTCCATTTTCACAAGCTATTGTCTGGATGAGGAGAAGCCTTCAGCCAGCTGGAGCCACACAGAACGACGCTCGCGTTCGGTCTTGTAGAATCACACGTGTCGCCCATACGAACACGTGTGAGGATTTTTGAGCGAAGGGGACGTGCTGTCAAAAAATGACAAAGTGTGAGTGTGCTTAAAGCTGGTACAGTAAAGCACAACACAACTCATCATGCTCTCGCCGAGAATTAAACGCTTATGACTGAAAGAGGGGGGACGAGATTTATCACGCTGCTTGTTGAGCTGAAGGTTGTTGAGAGTGCGGACAAAGCAGTGGGATGTTTAACATTGATTTTTGCAGGGTGAAATAACCTCGTTTTCCTACAAATATAAACTGATGGTATATGCAGTGCGGTGGGCTCCAAACGAAATACTGGAACTGAATGAAAACTTCAAGCAAAGAGGACATATTTAATATTTTGAGCTTTCTAGGTCACTGATCAAATCTGTGACATTTTGGCCACATTAACTCCTTCGTACAAAAGGTCAGATTTGTCTTGCTCTCGTTGGAGTATGCGAAACATGCAAAACAGAAGCATTAAACGAAATCAAAATGCAAAATTCAAAATCAGAGCGAGATCGAATGATTACACAATGACAAACGTTTCAAATGAACCACTCGCCAAACGGCGCTTGAGAAAGCGCATGCATTTCATGCAAATTTCGCATGCTATCAATTGCGAGGAGAAAACGCACGTGCGGCAGGCGGGCTGCAAATGCATACAAACTCCAGGAGTCATAATTTATTCACTTTGACTTGTGAAAGCAGAAATGGCAAACACTGCATTAATGAGAACGGGCCGCATTCTCCCGGGGCTGTCATCCTTAATGCAAAGATAATGCTTAGTTCTATTAAAGTTGCGGGAAGCTCGAACAGAAAAGAGACTGTCTTCCATTTTTGTGGCTCCCTCAACCTTTTGTTGTAGCTAAATGGTGAGAAATCAATAATGAATGATGGAGGTAGCCGGTACTGTAATGACCACGCGATATGAACCATAAAGAACCTTCCACACTCCTGCTCTCAAAAAAATATGGTTACTAATGTCTCGAACAAGGTGTGGAAAAGGGCCAGTGATGAGAACAAATGGGTCAGTAAATGTACGTGGACCTGCGGAGGGTCTGTGAATAATTCAGGATTCACCCACATATAAAAATTCTCTCGCTCTCATTATTTACTCGCCTGTACGCTGTTTTTTGTGTTTTGAAGAACCTTCCCCATAAATACTTTCCTTTCAAGGTTGTAAAAATAAGTCCATCATAAAGATTTTAAAAATGTATTCTTTATGACCCTATATCTATAAGTCTATACTATACTATAAATCTATACTATACTATATAGTCTTATTATAGTATGGTATAGTATTACAGTCTTAGTATATACTATACTATATACTATAGCTTTGTTTGATATACAGGCTCAAATTTCTCTATTTTGCTGCATCACTCAAATCAAATATAGTGAACGGTAGGTTAGACTTAGTTGTATGAAAAAGATCAGTTAAATTCTCCAAAGCATAAAATGAATTATGTGCTTCAAATTATATTCAAAATATTCAAATTAATAGTGAATAATGATTTCTGGGTGACCTCTTCTATAAAGTAAGAGATGACGAAGAATATTTCACAGAGAATTCTGGGACTTTTTCAAACAAGCATCAGTAAAATTTGTCCTGTCGCTTTAAGACCGAGCCGTGCGTAAGTGGTCTCTCAAAACACCTCTGAATTTCCACTGGCATTCTGGCCTGAGGCTGTGTAGTACAGTATCATCTCTCTCTACATCTGAGCATCCCAGCTGCAGTGTGAGGCTCACGGTAACTACACCCAAACATTAAAAAAACATACATGAACGTTTTAATCGCTGTATTAAACGTTCTGTAAATGTAGGTCATGAGGATCCGCAGAGGTTTGTGATTCTTCCCTAGAGAACAGAATGAGAACAGAATATAATAACAATATAAGCAAAATGTGGGAAAAAATATATTCTTTATCAATTACATGTAATCTATGTACCTAGATTAAATTTATACGCCAGGGGTTTTAGGATGAAATGTTTGGATTTATGTGAAAGTAAATTTCCCATGTGTTTTCACTTGTATAAACACACTCAGAGAGAGAGAGAGAGAGAGAGAGAGAGAGAGAGAGACAGAGAGAGACAGACAGAGAAAGAGAGAGACACAGAGAGAGACAGAGAGAGAGAGAGAGAGACAGAGAGAGAGAGACACAGAGAGAGAGAGAGAGAGACACAGAGAGAGACAGAGAGAGAGAGACAGAGAAAGAGAGAGAGAGAGAGAGAGAGAGACACAGAGAGAGACAGAGAGAGAGAGAGAGAGAGAGAGAGAGAGAGAGAGAGGTGTGAAACATGCCTAAAACTCAATAAGGAGTATAAAAAGTTTTCCAACTTCTCCTAACAAGTTGCTTTTAAAGTATTTGTATAAACGCTCTCAAAGTGACGTTCACAGGACAGGATGCTTTTTATAATCTCTCATTACTGTCTAAAACCGGCTGCACACTGTGTGATTCTTGCTCTTTTGCGATCGTCTGTCTTTTATGTCAGACCGTGCGATACGCTTCATTCTTTGGACCCGATCGTCTGACTCCGGCGCCGTCGCCTGTCATCTGTCTGTCGCGACAACGATTCAACTGCGTGACGGTGACACAAAGTTTCACCAAAAATCGTGGCTCGAATCGTACAGCGTGCGCCCGGCTTAAGACAGTTCGCTTGAGGTCCCCGTCCTTAAAATGATGAAGCAATAACAAGACAACACGGGCGCAGAATTGAGGCCTGTAAATCTGATCCTGATAAAACCGTATGAAAATATAAAAGCATCGCTGTGGAGCTTATGAGGTGACAGCTTGACTGGCGAGATGACAGTCGCCTCGCTTTGATATCGTCATTTTCTCGTGCCCGGCTGGGTTGAGCACAACTCTGATTGATATTCAGGGCACGTGACGTGAAGGCTGGGGAGCATTTAGCACGATCGTTCAGCCTCTGACAAATCAGCTGTTTACGAGCTGACAGGATGGCTGAGAAACGGAGGGTCTGACATGCCTGAGCAGATGGAGTCATGGACAAAGACAATAACAAGACATCAAATTCATATTTCAAGATCAACGATAAAACAGAGAATAGCAGTGGAAGAAATTAAGTAACTTAAAGGAACTGTGTCTATAATGTCTATTTTCAAAGTATTTAATTTATACATTTTTTATTTATTGTTTGCATAAAATCTGTTTGACCTTGTATTCATTCATGCATGCATACAAACCCCACACATGCAAAATGTTGTGATAAAAATGAAATATTTGATAATAATAAAAATGTTCTCATAGGATTAGGTAAAGTCATGAAGCGTTAACTTTAAGTATGTTTCTGGAGTTCTTTTAAAAACAGATTTAAGGTCTCTGAGACCCCGAACAGAACAGGAGGGTTAATTGAGAGAATACATGAAAACTTTGTAGTTCAAAAATTCATTTGTCACAGCAGGACCATTAAGTGAACTTCAAAAGATGATTTAAAATAAGAGAAAAACAAATAAAATAACGATCAGATAACAAAGCACACACAAAGTTATAAAATATATATATACACACACACACACACACACTGCAATGTATATCAGCCTCTCAATACAGTAAATCCAAAGAAGTCTGATGACCTTCAGTTTATCTACACAAGCGGATCCAAACACAATTATTCAGTCAGTCTGAAGACACTGAAACACTCAGAGACTGAAAACACTGAAACACTAATCTTTCTCGGTTAAGAACCGAGAAAGATCAGATACGTGTCACGCCGCATATCCTTAAGACACAGAACCGAGCCCAGATTTTACGAACCACCACCAAGCTCCCACATAATAACAACTGAATTAACATCTACACAACCGCTAATCTCAACGGGGCGATGATTACCAACAAAAGCCCCTTCGCCATCAAACCTCCGCAGCTGCCGTCGTTCCGACTTAAAGGCCGTTTCCACGCGCCTTCTTTCCCGCTTTCTTGTTCTAACGGAGCCCTCGGGGCTTCCACGCTCCGGTTTAATTTGCATGTCAAAGTTCCTGCTAAAACTTCAGGGGAAAACAGTTACAGCAGCTCTCGGAAAAACAGGAAGAGAGACGCAGGTGCGGGTTTCCGCAAATCGGCAGAACCAAACCTATAACTACAGCCTGTCAAGATCGTGAAATTTCAGCTGAGGATTAATTGTCAGGCAAATAATTGCGATTTTAAAAACGGTTATTATCGCTTGAGGCGTTGTCTTAACATACAAACCTTAGGAAGTCACATTTTTGCATTAAGCTTGAAGTCATGAAATGTATGAGGTCCTTTTAAGCTTTGTAAACAAATGCTACATCTAAATATTTACTTTCTTAAATATATTGTGTATTCTGTCATCTCCTCCTGTATGTCACTAACTTTGTAAATCCCACAAACATTGGCACCAGAATGTAAAAAAGTGAATCCGGATCACTTTGTGTTCACACTGCACATTAATCCATTTTGACACTTTAATGTGAATCATTGATGCATCACATTTTATGAGAGTGGTTTGCTTTATCAGGACAGTAAAAGTGCATGACAGACACACAATAATAACTGTGACGGGCCTAATCACACACTTTTGTGAGAGATCGGGTGCGTCTTAACAGGGGAATGAAAAAGACATGAGAACTGCACGGTTTTCCTCTAATTGACAATAGCTCAGCTGTTTTCCACTCCTTAGTGTTAAGGGCAGGAGAGAAAAACAGGGTGCAAGGTTAAAAATAACCCATATTTGAAGTCGAGACCAACAACCGACTGCAGGTACTGCCAAACTAATACGCTCAGAGCGAGTACAAAGTGTGCTGTCTTCACGCCAGACCTGGGGTTGATTGACTCTTTTGATTGGCTGTCCTTGAGGCAGGAGAGTCAGGCCGGCTGTGCCTGTCTGGGTCCTGGTAAATCAGGACTGTCTTTCACGCTCTAAAAAGTATACCTTTGAAGGGCTGCTCAGGGGCCACTGGCTCCGGCTGGCACACTCAAAATCACAGGCAGCGGGAGAAAGTGGTGCCACAAGCCAATTGCCTGCCCCTGGGTGAACAGAGGCAAAGAGGAGGAAAATGAAAGGACAGGTGGGAATCAAAAGTACCGTCAGATTGGCCCATCCTCATTAGTGCGTACAGGGCCGACCCGCTGATGGGCGCGGGGCAGAGGGCAGGACCATGCGACACGGTACCACAGCGAAAGCAAAAAAACGCATCAGTCTCAAAAACCTCAGAGATGAGTAGATAGAAACTTTGTCAATAAAACTGCATTAAAACTCCTGCAAGATTGATGGTGATTGCTATTGGACTTCAGCTAAAAAAACGGCTTCTAAAACTTCACATATCAATATTGCATAATCTTGGGTTGGAGTTATGTAAGCCAGATAAGTGTAATAGAGATTCTGTAGTATGAACTTACTGCTCTGAACAGACAGTGCTGAAGAAATACAGAGTATTTTGTTCCTGCTCCATCATTTCTGAAAATCTGAAAAGCATCTAACTCTCTTTGTACTAAAAAACTACCTGTATGGAAACATAATATTTGTGCTCCGCAGATAAAACGTGACTATCAAAACTAACTACCTCTTCCTAAACTAACACTGATAAACTGACGTACAACCGGTTTAACTCTGTTAGCATCTCGTAGAACAACAGAACATGGAGGTATTACACCAGCGATTATGCTGAGAAACAGCCGAGCATGCTCTACCTTGTTGCCGATGGCTTTTTTGGGCGGGAAATTGAAGGAGTGGGCCTGTGGGAATTGCGACCGCAGGTGATTGTGAAGCGCCCTGAACTCCGCGTAGCGCCGGTAGACGTTCCACTCATTGTCCAAGATCCTAATGTACACCTGAAAACACAAAAAAACACAAACGTCAAAGTGATGAGTATCTAAGTAAAGCCATTTTGCTTTGGTTGGACTGTTTGAAATATATTTGGTTTCGGTTTCCAGGATATCGTTACATTTATTGTTTTAGTATTTTAGGACAGATAAATGAACACAACGATTATTTAAATATGTTTAATGCCGTTACCTTTCTCAAGGCTGTCCAGTGTTTTCACTACAAATGTACGTTTATGTATTGTATCTAACTTCCAATTGTCTTTCATTTTAAAAAACGAAATTACAACACTAATTCCAAGAAACAATTTAGAGGAAAAGGAATAAGAAGGGATTCTATTTTCATGCCTGGCTTTCTCCCTCAGAGCAGGATGAAGAAGCCCGGCTCAGATTTCCAGAGCAAGACCTGTGATCACGGAGCACTAAAGTCAGTTAAACCAGCAGCAGCGAGTCCACCGGGATGCAAAGCGGAGCGTCCGGCTGTAGTAACAGGATCTCGTGAGAGACCCTCACAACATGCGAATACCTGTGAGGTCACACCGACTCTGAAACTCCAGTCAGAGCGTCAATGTTAACTTGAACTCCTGCCAGAATAACTCAAGCAGCCTTGAAAAGTTTTTGCACTTTCTGCCGTTCTGCAAACGATTGAGAATTTGTGAAGTGAGACGTGTGTGTGTGTGTGAGCGTGTGTGTGTGCGCCTATGAGTGATCAAAGAGGCTGATGAAAAACATCTCTCAGATCCCTGATGCACATCGATAACTAAAGGGCACCTGACAGCATTTTCCCATAATGCACTGGGAGAACTGACATGTGGAAACAAGAAAGCTTGTAAAAAACACGCTTAGTGTGAAATATTAAACAGTAAATCACCACCAACAATAAGTATATGGTACACTTGGCTTGTACGTTGATCAATGGGCTTGTGTTGGCACGAGTAGAGTAGGTTATGTGCTGGATTTTCAGTTTAGACTGGATTGGTGCTTTCATGAATATAAAATGCAGATGCTTTATAAAGTTTAATGGAATTCTCCTTACAAATTAGCTTGATGGTAACCGCTTTATGCAAATCTTATTTATGATTAAACCTTGAAATTCACTAAACATATTAATCAATTTTACAGAAACTGCCACAATTATATTAAGACAGAATGATGAACCACACACACACACACACACACACACACACACACACACACACACACACACACGAGGGAGGTTTTATGGCTTTAACTAAACGAAATCAAAATGACAAACTGACGGTGTATTAGCAGTATTATAATCCCACAGAGGCGGTCTTATTAGCATACATATTTATGGCAACAAATTATCTTCTAAAGACCAATCACATCCCCTTCAATATTCACAAATTAATTCTTCTAAAAGTGTTGGAGGAAATCCACAAAGCTCTCTGTGAAAGCAACTCTTTCTTGACAAAAATAAAACCACACTCAAAAAAGAAAAAACTATGAAAACATGTCATTAAATGCTGGAATCAGGCCAGACAAGCAAAAAACTGTGACAACAACCTTAATTCAATTTCACTACCTCAACCTCAACAAATTATATTCATCCAACGATTACAAGCCAGTTTTTTGAAGGAAATGTGTGTTGCTTGCCTGTGCAGAATTGAATATGGTGTTTTAAAGATGCAATGTTATGCAGTTGCTCGGGTGTCAAAAGAGCTCATTCCTAAGTCTCTAAAATATCCTGATTCCCAGATATGACTGGATCTCCTTTGATGGATGACTGGAGGAATCCTTCATGCCTGTACAAACATCTTACTACAGTACATATATGCGGTTAGGGTTCATCCAAATCCATAGTATGATTTATAACAGTTGATTAATAACATTTTATGATCAATAACATTCATGATCAATAACATTCAAGATTAATGACCTTTATGATACTTGCTTGACCAAGAACCACAAACTAAGTTTGGTATTATTCCTGACAGAAGTGTGAAATATACAAAATGTTTAAATCAATTTTCCAAAATTCCTTTTAATTAAATAGTAAATAAAATTAAATACTGCTAAACTAATCTGGCACTGTCTGGTTTACAGTAGATGATAAATTCATTCGGCCATTATTGTAACGTATGGAAACATATATAAGATTTCTACATGCATTTCTGCGGTTTTGTATTTGTTTCACGACGGACTGTATAACGCAAGAGCCATTTATCTCCTCTGAGGAACAATGATGGGAAAAAAGAGCAGCTAGTGTGTGATTCATACTAAAAGCAAATGTCAGCCCGGGGGAGGATGCTAATATTTTGCCCAGCTATAAAGGCATTTACACTATCTCATTATATCCATATTGCGAGAGGAAGTGTTTTCTCACAAAGATACCGTAAAAAGGCTCAGACGCTCACGCATGCTAAACACCCGTCTCCCTTCCAACTCCAGACACCCAATACCGTATCCGTCAGTGTTGTAGCCGCGGGCCGGCGCGCTACAGGTCTGAAAATGAAACGCAGGCGTTAATGTCAGTTTGGCAGCGTGTCTAACTGAAGATGCCCAGCTGGGGTAAAAGCTGTGGTTTGACCCCTTCCATTTGCAGTGAAATCATACGGAGAGATGCCTCAGTGTCGGAGAGAGAGCAGAAACTTCTTCCTACCTACAGAGACTTCACACACACTCTACTGAGGCATTCAGCCTAACTACAGCTGTCAGAATAACTGCCCGAGTGCGGAGGTCTCCTCCTGCTGCGGACCCCCTGGAGAGATTTGTCTTTTAGACAGTCCTAAAATTATGTGCATTATTCTCATTTGCCCAGCAAGGTATATTTTGTATTCTTGTGGAAAAATGGAAACACACAACGCCCTGCTGGGTTCATTTCACTCATTGTTGTCAACAAGTTCCAGTCGTGCAGTCTCTGAGGCTGCTCTGACTGGCCTGTGGAATGGAACGGAATGGAGTTTTGCTCAAGTTTCCTAATCCATTCCCTTAAAATCCACTCCGGGTTTTCCCACAATCCGTCTACTTTTTAAAGAAACCCAATTCTAAGGTCCAAAAGAAAGTCACAAAATCAGCTACTAACGCCAGGTTACAATCCCAGAAGCCACCATTCCTGTTTAAAGCGCTTAAACTCAGACAAGTGGAGTGACACAAACAGTAAAACGCCCCAATGTTGCTTCCCTAAATATCAAAAGTCGTTTGTCCAATAAAATTAGAGAACCATATATTACTATTCATAGAATGCTGAACAAAATTCTGACCATTCATCTAAAACCAGGCTATGAGCAAGTAATGTTTAGTATCATCCGAGTAACAAGTAGTAACTTAAATAACTCCATTCACTAGCAAAATTTAATTATACAGTTTTGAGCAGCGATTCTGGTACGTGGATTTACAATTTAACACCCACCCCCAAGATCTCTCCCCTCTCCAGTTCTACAGAGACAAAACATTTGGCAAATTAGGCAGAAAATAGAAGCTATTTGGAAGATTGCCGTGCCAGATCCGTGATGAACTGTAAGAGAATGACAGAGCCAGAGAAAGAAATGAGGAGAGGAAAAAGAAAAGAGGGAGCAATAAGGACGAGTGACACGAGAGTATTTCATTAGAAACATTCAGCCAACAGCTGTCACCTGTGTGTGTGTGTGTGTGTGTGTGTGTGTGTAAGTGTGTGTGTAAGTGTGTGTGTGTGTGTGTGTGTGTGTGTCATGTTCAAAGAGGAATAAATTAAGCAATACATCATGCTAAAACGAAAACTACGCTAAAGTTTATACTGTATACAGTAGCCACATAATGAAGCCACATCATATTTTTACATATTTTTACACATACATATTCATTTGGCAGATGCTTTTATTCCAAGCGACTTACAGTGAATTCAAGATATACATTTTTATCAGTACTTGTGTTCCCTGGGATCGAACCCACAACCTTTGCGCTGCTAACGCAATGCTCTGCCAGTTGAGCCACAGGAACACTATTTTTTAAACTGCAAAATAATAATAAACAAAAATAATGTTTGTGTGACAGTGGAAAAATATAAGTTCTACAGAGTCCTACAACAGAAGGTATGGCCCACACTGAAATCTGTTCTCACCATCATCAAATAAGGCTGGGTTTACTTGAAGAGACCACAAAATAAAAAAACGAGACAGCCTAAATCTATTAAACTGGCAACATCTCCAAGATAAAATCCACATTTGATGTCTATCACACAAAGCTATTGTACAGCTTCAAAAGACCTCATGGTGCTTTTCTAAAGCCTGGAATGGCATGGTCACTTTATCCCATTGTTATATAAAGAAGGATTATGTTGAGCTCCTAAACAATTCTTCAATGTTTACTGAAAAAAAATTACACCATATGGGTTAAGAAACACATTTTTTGTTATTAAATCGACACTTTATAAGAAACAACATGCAAAATGTTAGAAGATTTGAACTACACTCTTCATCCAGACACCATCCGTCACCTTCAACAACCACCAAACAGATTTATAGCATCAACCAAGATATTTTTAAAAGCTGCTGAAACTAACTCAAAATCAGCTGATACATCTGTAAAGTTGATGAGACTCAGCCAGACTCTTCTGTCCAACATGCATTGACCTCATCTGATGTAACACTTTGGGTGTGATGCCCTCTAAAGTTTTGGGCAGTGTGGGTCAGGACAAACAACTCTGTGAGCTGGTGTGGGTGGGAGGCACCGATCCAGGCAGGGGTGTGGACCGCAGCAGATGGGCCCATAAATACTGGTGGACCGGGCTGGTGCCATCACACACAGCATGTGAGGAGAGCAATTATTGCTTGAGCTCAACTGAGATGTTTATTAGAGGTGCGACTGCAGCTGGATTTAAATGGGGATTTAGGAGGATAGAAAAAGATACTGATGGGAAATAAGGAACAGGATTTTGTTATGATAACAAGCGAGGGCTCGTGTTTTTACCACTTTCTGTAGAGCATACTGCACATACCCAGTTTCATCAGCAACCATTGGAAGTAATGCAACCAGACCATTGCTTTTTAATATTTCGCTATATTAGTTTGCACTGTACATTGTCTTACGTGTCTCATATAGATGAATTTCAAACGTTGACTTTGCTGTTGTAAACACTTTAAGCATTTATACGAAATCATCAATAGCATTTAAATACCTTATGGCTTTTAGCTTTAAGGTCATCTATATGCTAATGCATTCCTAAAAGCTGACAAAATTACCCTTTAATAGAAAAGCACGCATATTAAAACTTTGTATATTACATTAAAATACATTTCTAAAAAACTGATGACTCACATTGCACTACACAGATTTTAGTCCAATCAATTGCTCTCAAAAATAAGAAAGCCCCTCCCCTTAATGTTACTTGAATTCAACAAGCAAGTAGCAACTAAATTCATGAACTACAGATTATTGGGAGCCTCAAACACGTCTCAAAATATAAAATAAAGTCTAAGTTTTAAAAAAGTCCATCCAGACAGGTCTCACTATTTTGAAATGAAATATTCACAGACGATGCAAACACCTCAGGGTTGAAATCAAGCATCATTATGAAATATTGATATTGTTATATTGGCCACAATATAATAAAACTGTATTATATTTGTGTAAGTATTTGAGACAAGGATGAAAAGTCCTTCTAAAGTAGTTTGAGAAAGCTGACAGCTTTTCTCCTCACCCAGCTACGATAAAAACATCCTCGCAGCGATCGGTGAAGTTCTGGCTCTCTGTGAGCTCCATTGGACTCTTCCATATGAATTAATCATGAGGGCACCATAATGAGGACGAGTATGAGATCGGTTCTGCTTTGTAACGAGCCCATTTCCAAAGGTTAAACATACACTCTCGCTCCTTCCTTCTTCCTGAAGTGTTAACTTCATAATCCACTACCCAGACACGAGCAAACAGAAGAATAACCTGCAGTGACACTTGACGAACTTCTGCAAACATCTCAGAATGATTGATGATATTGAAATAAAACCGGCATTATAACGTCTACGAGGAGCATCGCAAACCTTCAGCTTCTCAAATGTCTCTGTAATCTGGCCAGGAACCGATCAACCATTTGGTAATATCCATAAGTGACGTCTTACAAGGCGATACGAGCGACGGTCCATCCATCACCAGTGACCTCCCTGCCAGATTTCACTCAAACGGAGTGACACAATAGCCGGCGGGAAATTTTTTAATATCGAAGTGGAAAGTACTTTGCAATTAATAACGGCCCCGCGATGATCTGACTGCAACCAGAATCATAATCTCGCTAACAGACATCGTGATCCTCATTATAATCATAATCACCGGTTTCACCCGATCGTCATTACAGTATAATCAGCGTAATATCCTACAAAATACATACGCAGGGTTCAGCTTAGCCCACTGCAGTGTCTGTCATATTGCTTTTCGCTAAGCTAAGCAGAGCGAAATTCGGTTTAAATGAGATGCCTTTAACGGGCGGGCGGGTGGAGAACGGGCTACTGATGTCCTCTCCAGAGACAGTCAAACACGAATTACAAAGATGTCCTCTTTTATATAGATTCAGCCTAATTCAATAGAAATCATTAGCATGTGCATATTCAATGATGTCACTACAAAAGTCATTAAAGGCCAGAGTTACATAATACATGTGTTGGGATTCTACTCACTGCGGGTTCACATTAAAAGACAAGAGAATAGACATTTGCTGGTGGCATCTTAATTATTAGCTATAGGAAATATTCAGAATTCAAATAATAGGGGTGAACTAAGGAAAAAAACAGAGTTATCAAATCTCATTCGTTTATGAAAACAGGAAGTTGGAACAGGGCTCAGCTGGTTTCGCTGATCAAAGGGAATAACTCATTTTAAAAAGTCAGTGGATTCTGACCGAGTGCTTCAGTCCGTGTACATATGCACTTCAGAAAGCTAAGAGCAAACCCCGGAACACGCTGGAAACATTGTCCGTTGCTGCTTCTCCAATTTAATAAAATGAACTAATGCAACACAATTATTCCAGCAATTTTATTGGGAGCAATCGGTTTAAACGGACAAAATGGAAGTTTACTTAATCCATTAGCGGTGGCGTTCCGAACCGACACATTAGAGGCTGATTTGTGCATTTGTGCAACGAATTAAAATCTGCTTGTTGCTTCACTTTATGTTGGGTGACGCAGAGTGACAGACAGCATTCGATTGGGTGTAACACTTGTGAGCTGTTGTATTGGATGCTTCAATTTTTGCGCAATGGTTGCACAACCCCAGTTATTTGTGAACGTACTCCCTCATCATACTGTATATGGAAGACCATCAGTTTCCGGGCCGCATGGTGGTGTAGACTACAGGTGACCCGAGTTTAAATCCCGATCGGTCCTTTTCACAGCAGAACTAGAAGAGATTGTTTCAAAAACAGTTTTTTGTCAAAAAGACTTCAAGCAAAAAAGCCTCCTGCAATTCAATACCATATTTTGTTATTGCAAGAAACAGTTTGCCAACAAGCAAAGCCAAGTTGCCACTATTCAGAGATCACGTCCTTGCTCCTTATAAAGGCAGATATTTTATCCTCTTAATAGTGATCCAAAAAGACATTGTTCCTTTGTAGGGCGTACAAAGGCTGTAACATCAGCCGGCGTAAGATATGTAGAGAGTGATGCAAGGATACGGTCTTTAGTTTCTCTGATGTCTTTGAAGAAAACAAGAGGTTAAGGTAGGAAAACAAGAACAGGAAAGAGAGAAGAGAGGGAAAGGGGTATCGGTCACTGATTGCTGTCTTCCACCGTATAAAATTCCCTTAATAAGAGTCTGCTCGTCCCCACAACAGCTTTGATTTACAGGGGCCATTTACAAAAGCAGAGAAGGGCCATTACGACTCACGAGGCTCCAGCATAGATCATCGGGCACAGTGCCGTACACAAAACACGGGTCATTTATGCCAGATACCAGCATGATAAAAAAAACAACACAGCATCATAACAAATTTTTTTTTGTGCAGTCATTAAATCCTCTTTTTTAATAACCTTTTCCCATCGAAACGGTATAAAGCGCGAGTCGTTTTAGGCAGCCGTTATATTTTTTCATTAGGTGACATGAGACGCAGTTCTTCACTGCAAAACAAACTCGGCTAATATTAGCGAAAATCAATTACTTCTTCTATGGAATCCAACAGCACTCCCATTTTTTTTTCTAGAGGGTAATTTCACAGCAAAGAGAAGACGCAGAAACACAAACGTGGAAAATGGAGTCGATACAGTTTTGGGGGGGGTGGTAATGTCCCATAATCTGCTGTCAAGAGATGGCTGACTAAAAAATTGACTCGGGACCACCGAGTAGCCAAATTACAGTGCCTGAGAAGTCACATGACACTATAATTTTATGCATTGATTGTTTTAAGGTTTGTTAGCATGAAAGTCACTAAATGTGGCACCAAATTTAGTTCTGTTGATTCAAACCAATTCGATAAAAAGTCCTACGATCTGTGTGTGAACACAAGCTCTCAACTGAATGATAACAAGGCCTGGAAAAAAGGGCCTAAAAGTATTTTAAATGTGTGGTTGGCAATTAATATGAGTTATAGATGTGTTTATACTTCTGTTTAGCATTACTTACGTAGTTAAGAGCTCAACTCTGGTGTTAAATTTAGAAACACCATCATGTCTTTCAAGTTTTTTTCTCTCACACCGAACAAACGCAACAGCAGATATTCTATACCAGCATCCGAGATAAAGTTCAAAGAAGGCTGATCTCGCCTGATCTAGTCATTTATCCAGATCTGCATCCTGTTGTGAAAAGCATTAAAGTAAATTAAACATGAAAAACTCTGGTTGGAGATCACAGAGTTCACTTTAAAAAGTTAATTACTAGACTCGTATACGAACTCCATTTAAGTACAATGAACGTGATTAGACGTGTCTGGATTTACTTCATTTACTCTTTATAACTGAGTTGACATAACTAAAAACGTGTGTTCGTGTAACGTACATCACCGGAGATTCTGTGTGAGGACACGCAAACGTCACAAAATTCATTTACAAAACAGACAAAAGCCAAAGATCCACACAAATAAAGTCTGTTTTCTGTCACCAGTGGCAATTAAACTTAAAAATATCACATTTACTTTGTCACTTTTTGTTACTTTGTAACGTTTTAGTCTCATTCTGAAACCATGTAACACCAGTCCTCTCTCTCTCTCTCTCTCTCTCTCTCTCTTTCTGCCAAAAGCTTGGATAACACACCAGACCACTAATAACACTGGTAAGGGTTATCTTGACCTCTTTGCCTACCCTCATTCGTTACTTTTAAAGAACACGCTGTAGCTACAGGCTAGAACATCGCATTTG
The DNA here is from genome assembly GCA_036877625.1 of Ambastaia sidthimunki. Lineage (NCBI taxonomy): Eukaryota > Metazoa > Chordata > Actinopteri > Cypriniformes > Botiidae > Ambastaia > Ambastaia sidthimunki. The sequence goes on from JAZGTK010000438.1 coordinate 35,318, forward strand.
GCCGGTGCTATTTTCTGTCTGGGGTTTTATATCACGGAAACCTTAATGGAAGTTTCTTGAACATACCACACCGACCAGGAAGATGAAACGACAACTGGATCTCAAATACTACACAGCTTGTAGACGCCTTCCCACATGAACGATGAGATGAACGCAGATATATTCCACACGCCTGTAAACATGTCAATGACATTAGTGATTATGTGGGAGTCATCCATCACATCCAGAGATACACCGGGTTAAATGTAAAATAATGGAAAACGTTATGCGGATCCCACTCTGAATCGGTTTCCATAGGGATCCATTTCAAGGCCAGACTCGAGGGAAAGCTCAAGAGGAATATCAAAAAACACTGTCAAAACCAATTCACTCTGCAAAATCAACTGATACGTGAGGGCTTTTCCAAAATCCATGCGCATGACCCAGTAACATCTAAAACAGCTGCATTGCAAAGGTGAAATATTGTCACATCTTCTGTAAACTCATTATGTCAATGTGTCTGTCTGGTACCAAATATATTGTGCTTTGCTTTGGGCCACGTTCTCACACTGCCATCTGTACTGTATTACTGCTGTCGTCCTACTGGCAACTCACGGTGTCACTTGCACTAAGAGCTGGTGAGAAAATGTTGATAAGAGACTTCATATCTGAACCATCTGGAAGAAATATTGGTACTGACACTGCCCTACATTCAACAGCCATGGAACTTTTGTGACATCACGACGCACTGACGAATTAGATTATGAATATTAATTAGGTCAAAATGATGTTGCTAGGTAACCAAAACTGCCCAATCATGTAAACTAAAAACATGGTAATAAGCCAAACCTTTGTCTTAACAGAACAGGTTACTCACACCTAGATATGTTTGAATTGTATGACCTTACTGAGACACGAAATCAAATCAACTTTAGGTTTATCTTTACACAATGTACACAATGTACAGTTCTTATCTGTAGATCACGTCTAAAGCTGAGCATTTGGTCATCAAAACTGGCATTTCAAGGCTGCACTGTCAACAATTTCACTTCACAATACAATCAGAAATACAAAAAACAACTTAAATATGAGAGTTAATAAATAAATACATAAATAGGACTTAAAACTACTAAGCCAAACATGTTTCAGCTTCACGAATCTGTAAACTCAAGTGTAAACCTGGCAGATCTGTGGGCCTACAGTAAAAAACACAATTATATATACACAAAGTACTGTAGCAGGAATGTTCTTTTAACACCAGCCGACAGAATTTGAATATCATTCGACTTAGTGCAGTTTAGAGGACAGAAAGCTCCGCCCCTTCTCCTACATGACAGAGAAATAATTACTTGAAGAAAATTGGGATTAAAAAGATACCTGATACACGTGGAAGGTGTTGGCTGCCCGACCTTGCAGAAAAACAGACGGGATCCACACGTTGACAAGAGCACGTTGAGTTCTTCAAAAGGAAGGAAAAAACACACAACAAGTTTAATCAGAGACCTCAACAGAAAAGCCATTTAGCAGTAGATCAGTATAGCGACAGTCATTTTTTTCATCCCAGGGGTCTTAAAAACGACATACAGTGGGAAAATGACAAATATTGACGCCATTAGCCGTCGATGAAACCAACAGGCTGTGACAAAGAAGTTCAATGTCTTATATGTTTTCTTTAAGCTACCTCAAAGCTGCACAAAGGTTACTGGCTCTGGAAAAGGGGGGAAGTACAAAAGTAAAAACAGAAACGCCATTCGACCTCCTTATTTTTAGACCTTCTCCACCAAATCAGAGGCACTGGCTTCATAAAGTTCCATACCATCGATTTGATTTTCGAAAGAGGCATGTAACAACCCTCCCCCAACACACAGAGCATTATAAAAAAAACACTTACGTCTCAAAGTCAGATAGGCTGGGATCGTCAGAGGTCTGGCTCAGGTCCCCTGGAACCTGCCCAAAAACACAACACAGGAAGCCATGGTGAGCATTTCCTTGTACAGTATCTCCATCAAAACTGTATGACCTCATATACTTCCAGTCCTAGCTTTTCAGTATTTCAGTAAAGTCTCCTACAGTAGTTGACTAGAAACTATTGTAATCTTAATATTGTTCTTTCACAACCAAAAAAAACACAACATGTTTCCATGTTTTACTACCGAATGTCAAGAGTTTAACTATAACTTACATTATAAGTGCAACTGTAACATTTAAAAAAACAAATATTAACCTACTGTATCCTAAATGAGAGCAAATTAATATAATTGCTTACATATTTATATTCACTCTGCACTAATTTTTTCACTGTCAGAAATATGTATTTAAGCAAAAGCCAGACCTACATTATAATTATCTGAAATGAGTTAAACCCTATTTAAAAGTCTGAATAAAATATCCTGTTTTAAGATTCAGTCGTGCAGTTTTTATTTGCCTCCGACCTCACAGTGGAGATGAAGTTTTGCACTGTAGCTAACAGTGATGTTGACCTCTGCAACTCACATTAAATTATTCACCTTTAACAATAACATAGAAAATACTTGCTTTAATTCAAAGGCATCCAAACTTCAGACAGTACAAAAAGATACATCAGAAAGCACTGCAGTAACTTTGCAAACAAGAAACCACTGGATATGAGAATATATATACATAGAAAAAAATGATATACAGTATTTACAAACAATAACCCAATGATGAGACGTTTATCCCATATTCCTGGAAACACTCAAGGCCAGCCAGCAATGACCCTCTAATCCCATTGGAGAGTGGATCTTATCTCCGGGTGAAAGTTTGGGAATGTCAGCATTTGCCGGGGTCACGGGCTGCTGCCTCTCGGCAGACAGGGGAAGCAGAGAAGAACGGCCGCATGAGCCACAGAGGTTAGATAAAGCGCCCACCGTATACAGCCAAGCACAGTTACAGAAGACCACACTTCAAAGCCACCCCTGTCAGATGTATCAAAGTAATCCGTGGCCGACAGATAAGCAGCGAAGAGGAAAGAAAGACAAGGATGGAGACCACGAGAAAAGACACTGTAGCAGGCTGGAGTCCTCCACTGTGCCCGAGACAGATCAATAGTTCTGGTCAAATACTGGGATAGTTCAAGCAGAGTGAATAAAAAAAGATTTCTATGAATTACAGGCCAAAATAGAAGATGTTATTTACTAAATGTGATCTGCATTCAGATATAAATTGTTTGTTGTTTGATACATGCGCTTCCACCAAAAATAACTGGTTTTGACAAACTATAGTGGAGTGATAAACTATATTTACGGTAGTTTTTGTCCTTTCAGATATGGACAGACATGGACAATATGAACTAACATGATGTTTTAAAAGATGTGATGATTCTTAAAAACAATATATCTGTGTTAAAATAAAAAAAAAAAAATAATAATAATATCTATATGCTAAAAAAAATAGCATACAGGTTTGAAACCACAAGTAAATCAGAATTTTCATTTTGGGTGAACTGTCTCTTTAAGACACAGTGTTTGTATCTGAAACTTGATACGTATCTACTAGATATCATATCAGACTAGAAAATATCTGTGTGTGTGTGTTTGCGCGTGTGTAAAACACGGTTGAGTAAAGGTTGCCTGGCACAGACAGACAGATAATGATGGAAGAGGAGGCAGACCCACAGAAGACAGTGATATGTCCAGAGTGGCTGTTCGGCAGAGATAGTGAGTCTAAACAAGCCTTTACTGTATGCATTGTTTCTGCACCCACAATGGTGCGGGTGTGCGAGCGTTAATGCTTACCGGGCCGCGCAAGTCAATGAGCTCCTGTCTCATCTGTCCGATCAGGTTATCTTTGGCCATGAGAGTGCGGTACAGCCTCTCATTAAACTCTATCAGCTCCCCGTGCATCTCAGCCACCTAAAAAACAAGCACAGATGACAAACTTGCAGGCAGTCTTTAAAAGGCTTGCAGTGACATTCTCTCAAGGCAAACTGAATATGGGTTTTGACTATCAGGTGTGAAAGTGTTGGCGAGCAGTAGCAACTAGTTACAGCAGGTTCCGCATCAGCCAGGTGACTCGTCAGCTGTCACGCAGAGTAACTGACACAGACATGGAGGTTCCTGTCTGCCATTCAGGACCCGCATTCATTTGTTTATGGAAATCATGTGTCACAGCGGATTTGGGTTGCCGATGTTTTGCCTGACAGAAGTATCGTGTCACTTTTTGACATGCCTGTCCTGGTTGCAGGGCCCCACCTGGCCAAACGAACAGGCATGAATTCATCAAAAAATGAGTAATACAAAATCTTGTGGCAGTTCTCGAGTCTAAATAAATTCCATTAGGGCACAAATTCAAATTAAATTTTACATGTACGTGGACACTTAACAAAAAAATATGAAAGAAGTGAAATTTATTTTATTTTTAAATAAAATAATAAAAAAATTTTAACGTATAATTTAAACGTATTTTATTTTTCAAGTATTTTTCAGTCACTTGGTTGGCTGGTAGCCCCACCCACAGTGAAATGTCATTGGTTCAAAATTCTAATCTACATAACTGAATATATTAAACAACGTGTTTTGATTGGCTGTTCTTGTGCATGTCCTTCAGCGTGGACAAACAAATTACTGATGTCTAAACATATCGCTAATGGTTAGAACACAATGTTGGTTTTATACGGCCTGCTGTCTTCTGATCCAAGCAGAACTTCAAAAAACAGTTTGATATCAAACGCTATTAAATAAGTTGGGTAGGAGTGGGTGGTGATCTCACAAAGCTGCCAAAACCACAAAAATACCTACAAAACCTCTGAAATGAATGCAATATGCTGTAAATAGCTGAAATAGTTATTTCACAGTATTAAATCCATTTCTCAGAATCTTTTATCAGTAACAAGAGGCAAGAACTTTGACAAGAGTAACTTCAGAAAGTGACCCTTCGACACCTAAGTGTCCAAGTTTAAAACACAGATGTATAAAAGTTTTAAACATGCAGGAAATTAAAATAAAAGGGGATTGTGGGTATTAACAGAAAAACAAGCATGTATCACAATCCCCATCCAAAAGCCTGTACAAACATGCACACAGCGCCACAACCATCAGATTGGAAATAAATGGAGGAAATCACGTCACCGCTTCCATATTTCACTCTGATCGATACACAACCAGAGCTCATTTATAAACACACTTATGAGCCGTGTGTGTGTGTGTGGGGAGGGCAGTTACTGCTGGAGATGAATGAATCACACACACACACACACACACTCTCTGCTTGTAGTATTTCCATTCATCACGAATACATCTGTGGCCCTACTTTTAATCAGGACATTAAAAACTGGAAATTAATTTGAAGCGTCAAGGAACCCAATTAATTCTCCGCAAGGAAGCGAGCTAATCAGTTTGTTGTTCGGTAAGCAAAAATCACGCCGCGTCCTTCCTGGGTAAATGTTTCCGACCCGTGTGCCACGGCTTAGAGATGATCTAAACGGGTGACAGGTTCGAGCACTTTAGACAGCCTATCAGACCTCATTAGCGAGCTTTAGCGCTAATCCACGTGTGACGCTGTATCTGTATTCGCTCACTGTAATTACGAGCCGCCCCGGCGGTCCGACGCGGGTATCAGGAAAACTCTATTCCGCAATTAGTCCTAGTCATTATTTCCATGAGTGAAAGAAAAACAATCGTGTGGAAAACAAACACTGCGTTAGCGTGGCGTCTCTGAAACACGCCGGATCAGAAATGAAGCTGAATAAATGTTAAGAAAAGCATGTGTGTGTTTTCATAATGGGCTAATAACTACGCAATAAAAAAAAAGGGATGGGAGCTGTTTAATGAGGAACGTTACATGGCTTGGGCGGATTCGGAGTTCATTATTCCTACCTGGTTTATATGCCAGACGGTTTTGAAGATAAACAGTGGCAGAGATATTATATTTCACAAATGATGGGTTTGCCAGCTGCTTTGGTGTTTTTTTAGCTTGTGAATTGCCTGTGAATGAAATTAAACTCCAAACTAATTAAAAAATGCTTTAAACTAAATTTAAGCCACTTGGTGGCTTAAAGATCAACTGGTATACAGATGATATATTTAGGCAATATCATACACACAATAATACAACAGAACTATTGCGAGCGTGATACTGCTCTTATATACTGTAAGTTCTACAAATTAAACGTTAATAAGAAGTTAATTTATATTTTAAACACATTTTAAAGGCCTCCATTTTTTTGGCTTCATTACAAAAATAGCAATAAAAAAAGCTTGGTTAACCTTTGCATGTCAGCAAATGACACACAATGTAGAATACAAAAACGTGCGTTAGAAAGTGCATTAAAAAACTCCAGTGCTGTTATAAGAAATATTAGCACTCTTAAAATGCCTCATGGTCCAATCAAATAATAATAAGAGACTTAGAACTGTTTTATAATAAACATGACCACTCACTGGCTGGTATGCAAAAGGCTTAAAGACACGCAGTGAGTCCAGAAGTTACCGGAGACCCAAACCTATTCATCTACAAAACTGCTGCTTTATAGGAAGACTCTGAGGTAAAGCTGTTGTTAGCATATTCTGGGCGGTTCTCAAACACAGGTGCCGCTTACAGCCCGTCTGCACGGCTGTCAATGCGAAAACGCATGTGCTGAGCCAGGTGTCCTGAATAAAAAAGACCCGGTCCAATCAGATTGGGGAGTGGAGAGCGTGACCTGCTGGAGCTAAACAAGTCTGAGAAGCGAGCTCAGAAGACAGGCTTAGCAAACACAAACAGACTTGGGAGGTGGGAGGGGAGCGAATGTGCTGCTTTCATTTTTGTTCCCAAGCAAACACTTGCTGACGGAAGGAGAGCTTGGTCTGGCGAAGAAGATCCTAACTGATGGATAAAAATGCAGCTGGGATGATGGGAGAATGGAAAAATCAATACAGGGTTAAAGAAAACTCATAAATGTACTATAGCTTCAGACACAAGCTCTGTTGCAGTACGAAGCTACTGTGAGACAAGCAGAGAATGTTTATTAGCATAATTTGATTAGCTTGTTATTGGTGTTTATTACACAAAATACATCAAACCAAGCTAATAAACATCACACATAACAATTAATGAGTATCACACATGATTATAAACCCCACTGGACAGGATATGTGTTTATATTGTAGATTTACGTTATATTAGTGCATAGTACAGTAGCAACACTAGAAGTTTTGCTAATCTCCAAATGTTCACTAATGTGGACCAATCAGCTGTAAGTTTGTGGCTTTAAAGACAATTACATGAAAATAAAATCCTTTAATTCATTCATGGAATAAAAATGCACTTTGTATGCGTAACTGTTGCTACAACTACATATAATCAAGGTTTGTGGTAAATATTGCATGATTTTAATCTGTTTTTATTGAGCCAATACTTTTCCTAAAGACCACATCATTAGACTCGCTTTGCGATCTGTCCGCACCAGTATAAGACAAATAAGATCTGATTTAAACTTCAAAAGGAGACTCTGCAAGTCCAATTCGTTTCCATGAATCGCTTTAAACTGTACGTTTTATTAAATCAATTTAAAACTCTGATTCCACGCTTGCATCATCACTCAGAATTGAATACAGAAGGCCCTATTATTAAACTATTAAAATGTTTTAGTCGAATTTTATGTTGAGAAATAATAACAGCGTATTCAAATGATCATATTTCAACATATTTATGTATAAATATAAAAATTATCATTCACTTAGTGAAGAAGTTAATTTTAAAATCTACATTTTTAATATGGTTATTATGGTATATAAATTATGGTTATTCTGACAGAAAAAAGGCATTTTAGAGCAAACAGGTATATATTGAGATATATAAACAGTATATCAGATAACATCAGAAGGCTGAAAATAGACAAAAAATATTAAAATTTTAATTTCTATATTGCCCAGCCTTATTAAATGCTTACTGAAGTGCATTAAGTGCCAGACAATGTGAACGATTGTGAATGAGAACAGAATTCTGAAAGTAAAGTGACATCGCTTCAGATTTACACAGTCTTTTAATCACACTAACTAACTGACAGAAAAAACAGGCGTTCAGGTGTGAAGACTGAAGCACGGAGGTTCAGTAAACATGCTAAGGCTGTCCTGAACGCTCAGCGTATCAGTAATGAAGACTCGCATCAAACAGCATTTCCTAGGACCCTGACTGTTCTGAAGAGAACGGTTCTCCAGACTTCAAAAGACCTTGTGGAGGTGGGCTCCATGTTATTCATCACAGCTTGTCAATGAGCCAGGAAGAGGGAGAACTAAGTTAATGGAACCCTGCCCCTTGTACCCGAGACAAATTGCCAACTCTGTACTGGATGCCGCATTCATAGTTCTGCAGAACTGAACTGAATGTACCATCACCAAACAATGGCATTTTCAAGGTACTTCAATAGACAGACACAGACAGACAGACAGACAGACAGACAGACAGACGTGTGTGTGTGTGTATGTGTGTATATATACACACACACACACACACACACACACACACACACACACACACAGATATATCAGTATTTAAACACCCCTAAAACTAGGTAAATTTATTTGAGAAGCAAAATTGCATCAGATATTTGTTTTTTAAAAATAAGTATCTTATTTATCTGTTTTACTTTGCCCCATTGGCAAGCATTGTTTTCTTGTTTGAAGCACAAACTTAGCCAAATGTAATAAAGTTTATGATTAAACCAAGAACCTACTTGCCAATGGGGTGAGAAAAATAAATTCAAGTAAATTTATCTTGTTTTAGATGCTTTTGGTGCTTTCATTGGTAAACAAGACAAATACACTGATGAAGAAAATATTTTCTTAGTTGTGTTGTGGCTTTTTTCTTGGGTATGGAGCATTTTTTAGATCTGCGAGTGTACAATATCAGGTCAACTTTGCTTGTCTTCCCACAAACAGCATTAGACAAATTTGTCCCTACTGTATGTATCACAGGCAATAACTGTCCTCCTGCCCTGAGGCACTTTGATGCAACTATAATTACTTTACAGTAAGAACGGCACAGTACACTTATCAACTAATACAAAATAAACTGTCAGGAAATACTAAAGGACTCTATCACCAGCCGTGCCCTGTTTCCAAGCAGAGCAAAACCCCTTTCCAAACTTTTCCACTGTCCAGCTGAGATCAAAGCACAGAAGCTCACAGCCAGTTTGAACCCTTTCCCAAATTCCCACTGGGCCTTTAACTGGTGTGTGACAGTGTTAGGAAAGCCTGTGAAACAGAGGAAGAGTTTCCCATAGTGTAAATATGAAAGAGCGAGAGAGAAAGCGAGTGGGCGGCAGAGAGAGATCCTTGGTGTTTCTTTATAGAAATGATGACATCATCAATCGTCTCAGCATTTAAGATGATGTAAGCACACATTTACACCATTTAATACGGATGGAACACAAACCAGAAAAGCTCTTTTTTCAAAGAGTCTCAGACTGCTGTGATGCATGTAATGAAACAGGATAGCGAAATCAATTATTTAACTAGATTTATAGATATAAATGCAGATTTTTATATCACAACTCACTGCTCTAAGTTTGCAAAGAAGCACAGCTTTGAAATATGAATTTAGCTGTACAAATATGCCACAGTTGTAATGAAACTTACGTTTGGTCTGTATTTATTGCCGCTCTTGTGAAAACTGAAATAAATAGCCTGTATTTGTCAGCAGAGAAAAAGTCTTTTGCATAACTGGACAGAAGCTGAGAGGGAAGCTTCCAACCTTCCAAAATTAATCCACGGTTTCGGAGCTCCATACGTAACTGTAACAACTACAAGCAAAACCGCCCGCCCATGTTAGCTGTCTATAAAGACAAATAGCTGAGCAAATGAGCCCATAAATAAACGACTTGCTCAAAATCGCGGCATAATTTCATACACGTTAAAGGACACCGCGTCCAGACACGAGCGGAATTTAAAGTCATTACAGGAATAAAGATCTTTATGAATGCATGAATTATTCATAAAACCTCCTTCATCAGTTGTCCAGACATCTCTGTAGATGTTGTTCTCTCACGACCAAATGACTCATCACACATTTATGGCAATAAAAGGTCTTTTTAAATCAAGTCATTTTCTAAATGTAAACCAGTAGTGTTGTTCGAAATCTTGGTGTATCTTGGTTTTATTGTTGATTTAGAATAATGGTTCTAAATCAACAATAAAAATCTATGCGTCTATACCATCGTAAACATAAACAAAATACTGCAAGAAAACGTCATTATTTAACCCTGACATGAATAAAATTACTTTAATGTTGTGCTGAGATTTTGGGTTGGTTTATCATAATGCTGAGGTTAGAGTTTGCGGAAGCCACGGATATTACTCACCTCGATGAGTTTACGCTCGTAGTTGGAAGCCAGTTCCTCTATATCAGCCACAGACCTGTTTTGGGGGGCTGGAGTTGGACCATCACAATTCGTCTGAATGATTAATGCTGTGGACCAGAGAGAAAAATGTAACTAGCATCAGGAAAAAACATTAAATAAAAGAATATAAAACGGGCCTTCACGTTTTAGAAAGAAAACTGGGGAACTGATACATGATAAACATGTTTTTTTATTAGTGTTTGTAAAGTATTAGTAAAAAGTATTAGTAAAAGTATTTTCTTTTTTCAAGTATTTTTAGTAAAGTATTAGTACAAGTATGTCAGTTTAATGCACAAACAACAGTAAGAACATAATTCAACACTTTCAAAACACTGTTCTGCCAATATCCGGCTCCACCAATAGCATGAGTTTAGGGCGGGACGCCCTGTTTGACTGACCAATGGGATCCAAGGGGTGGGGATAAATCGATCCATATTTTTGCATTTCTGTTTGGTGCCACTGGTGGTGTAGAAAAAAAAACAGCTCACCTTAAAATCCAGGCACAAGACATTTTTATTAACTGTGTTAATCTGCAATCTGTAACTTTAGTTTAGTTCAAAATGACTAAATTTTGAAGTTATTCAGCAAATATGTAACAAATCACAGTTCAAAATGGTCTCCTTATCTTACATCGATTCGCAATGGTAAAATTATAACAATGATTTATAATTTAAGCTGTTGCGATTCTGCAAGAAAACATCAGTTTGACTTGTGGCTACATCACAGCTTTAAACAGAAAGAAGATCTGGCAACTAAACCACATGTTTGGGTTCTGAAACGTTCTTTCAGAAACGTTCTTACAGCAGTTGCTTACAACTTGCAATTTTATGTTTCGAACAGAGATGGCGATAGAGAGGCAAAAGGATTTCAGCTTTAAACCAACAAACTCTGGCTTCCTCCAGCGCTGCAGCCCTGTAGCCCTAAATCGCATGTAATCTCGTTTCAGTTCAGCCCGTGACGTCCGAGATCCGCCAAGTTCACGAGGAGCAGCGAGGAATTTTCCACCGATTGAAAACGCAATTAAAACCTGCACCTTCCCGCAACCCGAGTGGCGCTCCAGGCGAACGGAAACAAGGAAAGCAATAAGAACACAAATGAACCGCGGCCAATATTCAACACAACAGCTGTTACACGCTCTCCTTCTCAAATACCAAGGGAGAAAAAAATCCACATGTCTGGATACTAAGAGGGAGAGGTTGAATTCACGTGCTGTGATTGGTGGATTAGACCGCGTGGGACCGCTGTTAAATCCCGGCATAACACCGACCGGCTGATAAGGTGTGGCCGGATCAACGGCGCGCTGAAGATACGTGCACAAAAGCTCCGGAGTGTGTGTACCTGCCGGGGTAATGATGGAGACGATGAAGTGCTCAGCTAAAAAGTTTGCCATAAAGCCGAGAATAAGTCTATGGAGTACAAGTCAACAATTCTGAACATTATCACCTCACCCGCACACAGCCGCCCCCCATTTCAGAGTCTTATCTGAGCTGTGCCAACCGTCTGCACATCCCACTAACACACACACATACACACACACACACACATACACACACCACTGTCAGCAAGAGTGAACTGGACTCGCATTACAGCCAGTGTGTCGCTCAGCCTTGATTTCTGTCCACCACAGTCAAGCCCGACAGCATTAATAATAAATGCACTTCTATGGAGCCATTGTGTGTGAGGTTTCTCACGCTGCAGGAAACACAATCACCATTAAACAGACCCTTAAAAACAAAGCTGTTATCTAATGATAATTTATCTTATATTGTATTTCCTGAATTGTGTTCCTCAAAAAAGTGGCACCTTTAAGACCTGTAGCACCATTGAGGTCAAACGTCATTGGTTCTCACTGTCATGTGACTGCAAATGAGATTTAAAAGCTACTTTTCTATTGGTTGATTATTTTCTGGGCAAGCACAAGCAGTTAAAATCATCGACTGAGCCTGTCAGAAACACAGCTAATAACAGTGGACCTTATTTCTGTTTTCTTTATATTGATTAGGTCATGCTGGGAAAAATGTATTTGTTTCGGGGCATTAGACAAGTTTTATTGCCTATAAAGATAAAAAAACAGCTGCCCGAATAAATATAAAAATAGATCATTTCAGTCTGGGCTCCCTTGAGAGAGGTGTAGGGTATTAGTTTGATTTTATGATATGTGTGTTATATAATATATGTGTTATGTATACATAAGTGTGTGTGTGTGTGTGTGTGTGTGTACAACCAAATAAAATATTTAATTTAAATTCTGTCAGAAAGTTCAGAGACTCTGAATGTATCTGAAGAAACCAGGAATAATTAATACCCCAGCTGAACATCTCAGATCTCTGTTATGAGAACATACAAAAGAGGATTTTAAAAGTCTTAACATGGGAAATGAATCAGTATGGATTACGCACAGGAAATATGAACTGATATCTGGTTTCATTAATAATCTCATGATTATTCATATAATCAAATATGCTTTAGGATAAGCGGATATTTAAAAAGCACGGCAGGTAGCCCTGTGTACCGGCTAAAGATATGAATATATACATAAATACACCCCACATACTGAAGCCCACCCTCAGACGCATCTGTGGGAGTGGGTGTACGTTACACGGCATTGACAGACGTGTGGAAACGAAGTCTGTGTTGATGTGGCGAAGATAAAATAAAAGAAAAAACTACCAGAGTTAATGAGAGTGTTGATCAAAGTAATCTCCATCTATTTTCCCATCATGCACCACTCGCTTCCTGCGAGACAGCTTGAGATAACAGCAGCATATCATTCCATCAGAGAATGATCTGTACTAAGTATAGGATGCAGTCAATTTGACGCCTAGACGTGAAATTGCATACTAAACATCCCCTCCGTACCTTGGAGAGGGCAAACAAGGTGGGTTTTAAAGAACGACCGTGGAGAAGTTTGTCTATGTCTCCGTCTTCATCTAACCTCAGATATTAAACGACAACAACAAAGAAGCAAAAGTAACTAACAAAACGGTCACAGATTGTAAAGTTCTGCCTCTTTTTTTTTTACTGGGACCTTTTAACTCACCCTACGAACGGTACTTTTAACTTGAGGTACTACTCAAATCGTTCCGCTGGGTTTATCTTTCCCTGAAGTTTATTAGTCCGTCATGGCTATTGTTAGCATTTCATACTCGTACTTCACTATTTTACCATCGCGCCCAGACGGGAAAAACAAAATCCTTTGGACGGTTTCTCTTTAATCCAGATATGTAGCAAACAAACCGCTTTTATCACCAGCTGTTTTTTTTTTGCACCAAAGAAAGGGCATCGGGTTTGCAATCAGGCCCTTGTATAAAAGAGCAGACGTCAGGAATTAAACAAGTATCAATAAAGGACTAAAGGCTGATAGCAGTAATGTCACATGTCTTACAGGAAGCGATAAAGCAAGACTAATGAGAAAGAGGTCAGAGATGTTTGTGTGCCAGATGCTGTGAGCCTGACATCATCAGCACAAGGATATTTATTTGAACCTCCAAACGATTTGGCCATATTGACCCCTGTATTTCTAAAAATATTATTTAGCTTTTTAACGATAATTGAATCGTTTGATTAACTGATTCTCATCCGTGCAAAACACTGAGAATAATCAACATGGCTAAAAATCCCCAAATCTTTCTCTCTGTGCTAGATCAAGTCCTACATTTCATCACGTTTCAGTAACACTGGCTGCCACCACACAGTAAAATAACTTGTGCAAAGCGCACCACAACAGAGAGGTTTCACAGCGTAGCTGCGCCATCAAACTATGAAAGGAATCTCAGCTAAGTCTTACAATAGTTCATAAGGAGATGGAAAGCTGGCAGTGTTTGATCAAGAAATCTCTTTCTTGAGCGCTACGGTTAAAATAACCCAGTCCGATTTAGCTTGTAATCTCAAAAAAGCTTTATTCTGAGAACCCTGATGGTGTTCGTCCTCGATGAGACAAATTATATGATGAATAAAACAAAAACAACCATGTAAAAAAAAAAACCCGATGTATTTAAATATTTGGCCAAGCTTGAGGATCTGTATAAAATGGATGGGAGCTCTGAGTAAGCATGTATAATGAAGCACATCAAACAGAGACGTTTCAACACCATTTCTCGCGTCCCGCTTTAGCATTCCGGGGTGCGGAAATCTTCTAAAACATTAGGAAGAAACACAGACAAAATTGCCACTAATTTCTCGCTTCACTTCATATTTGTACAGACCTTTACCGTACACCTTAAACCGCATCCTTCTTCCCACGTGTGAGTATTTGAAATAAAAAGCGCTCCTCATTATTCGCATTAGCATCAAAGCCAACAGAAACTGACCTGAAAATGTCGCCAACCAGCGCTTGTTTCGACTCATTAATGGTGAAATTTTAAAAAACACCACGGTGGCAACCGTAATGAAGATTTGAATCATCTTCCTCAACTTTTAATGGCCTTAATAACCCGTAATTTATTCACTGATAGGCGGTTATTCAACGCTGCCTGGCTTTAAAAACGTTTTGAGGTACACAAAGTGCCCCCCACCAGCGCTATTTGGTTATTTAGCTAATCCTGTGATGCTTAAGTACGGTGGGGTGGGAAGCTTGTTGTTATTAGCAGAAAGCTACTTTATTGGACACTCGACACTCTAATTCCAGTCAGTGTAATTGACTGCCATTTCTAAAAGTCAATCTAATTGCTTTTTCGTTATTGTGTTAATAGTCTTGACAGCGGTAAAAGGAAACGCCTCTCCCCACCAAAGGGACTGAGGCCCACAGACGATTAATTTGCTTTCCCGTCATAATTAAATGCACCACGGCTGATAAACTTGCAGATGACTAATGAGAAATGTTAAAGTAGGTCAAATCAATTATTCCAACATGCAGTCACCAAAAAAACAGTAGAAAAAAAACACAGTATTCTCAAGAGGCAACATTAGGCAAGTTTTTGAACGTGGTGAGCATTCCGAACAGTCTGATACTAATCATGGAATCTTGCCTGTCAGGACTGATGGCAAGGACAGAATGTGGGAAGACGATTTCATTCTTCCAGGAGAAAAAAAAGGGAAAAACATGCCATCAAAGTCTGGCTCCTATACAGCGATAATGGCACTACACACAAAATGATTCAAACGGGAATATCTGCTGGTTCGAAAAAGCAAAGACGTAGTTGTTTTCTGAAATCAGCTACCAAAATATGTGAAATAAGCTGCTGATTTATAGTTAAAGTTGTCAGAGCAGTAATACAGATTAAAAAAAATTAAGACAAGAAATGCATTTACAATGAGAAATAAACAGGGAACCGCGCACTGGCTATAAAAACTTTACTTTCTATATAGTCGGATTGTTCAAAGCCTTCAGAGAAGGACTGACAAAAATGGTGACAGTAAAAAAGGTAAAAAAAAAAATTCTTTCACACTTTTAATGATTAAAAAAATAAATACAGTAAAGTAATACAGCACTTATGAACTTATGTTTGACAAAGACAAAAGCGGTCAGTGGCAGCCAATCAAAACTGCTCATTATTGTACTGTAGCTCTACTGACCTTTTGACAGGATATTTAAAGCGTTCTGTAATGAACCCTGAATTTATTCACACACGCAAAGTGACTTGTCTACCCAAATCTGTCTCACAGAAGAAGGTAAACATGCGGTTTCTATCACATATTAAGCTTAGCAAAATACAATTAAGCCACTGTTTGCACTTGATTAGTATATTATAGATTTCTTTTAGTTGATGTGTTTGGACAAAGCCTAAAAACTTAGTATTAGTGGGATGTCAACATTAGGTGTTAATGATCTTCTCTGTTTATATAAGACAGGAGACACAATAAAAGCAGGAGAAAAAGGTGTCTACAGGGTGCCTGCTTCCAAAACTCCAGTCTTTTCAAACAGCTGATTAGAGAAAGCTTTCATTTCACACCAAATACGCAAGATGTTCCTGACAGAAAATTAAAAACCAAGCGGCAGGAGAACAATTGTCATCGCCGCCTTCCATTAGCAAGTATAATTTAGATACTTCCTATTTTGAGGATTGGAAAGTACAGAGACAGTCATATCTTTGCTGGCAGAGGAAGCCAGTGTTAGTCTGATGCTATCACGCTCCATTATGGGAACTTGTAGACTGACACCGAGGTACAATAGCCTTCACCCGCCCCCGGTGTTCATGGGAGCAGGTCCTCCAAGAGAACTATAAATGAGTCTTACTGGAGAGGCTGGTGGCGTTCCACCTCTGACCTCAGGGATATTACCGGCTCCTCCTGAAGATACTGACACCCAGCCTCTGGGGCTTTTGAAGATAGATGGCTGAGGGTTATAAGATACAAATTAATTATATCCCACATGAAACCGAGTGTAATCAATACCAAGGGAATACTTGATTCTGATTGGTCAATCGTAGCATATACAAATATTTTTGTATAATGTCTGGTAAACTCTTTTGTGGAATAATTTTTATAGCAGTTGATTTTGATATAGTTGATTTTATTAATCAACAAGTAAGATAATAAACTCAAATCTTTATTTCGGGTCTGTGTTATTTATTTGTTTAGTTAGGTATTTCGTTATTCTAAGATAACCACATCCTAAGCACGGTCATTACCACAAAACAAACACTGTCTGAGTTTCTGGGCGACACCAGATTGGGGTCATGAACACCCTGATGGCACTTTGTCTTCTAATAATGACCGGCTGGGCTCATAAACATCCATCAGAGTTAAACATAGTTATCAAGAAACCCATTAAATGGCTGTAATCACTGGCCTGAACGACTGGTGTCTCCCCTCTAGCAAATGGACAGCATAAATTATACAAATCATAGTGACCACCTGATCAAGGACACCTTTCATAAGGGGGGTCTCCTTTCTCCTTTCTCCTCCATTTTCTCAACCTGAACGGAGATGACAGCGTATTGAAAATGACACCTTCATTACCGGAACGTAGCCTCAAATACTTGCAACGCAAGCAGCCGCCTCATGTCTCATTTCCGAAACAACACGCAATTTAAATATCACCGTCTTGTTCAATCAAAGATGGCATTTAGCCATTACTTTCGTGGCCTTAGTAACAATCTTAATCTACTAATAACAACAAAGCAAGTCAACCAGAAAAGACAAGTGCATAGCGTCCCTCAACTGTTAGCACGCGGCGCTAGCAACGGCAAAATCACGTGTTTGATTCTCAGAGAACATGCATGCTGAGAAAAAATATATATATATTATATATTTGGATAAAAATCTGCCAAATGCACAAATTCAAATGTTAAAATGACTACAAACTTCAAAATTTGAATATTTAAATGAAACCTAAAATGACGCAGAGAAAACCCTTTACTATCCATAAAACACATCCTGAAAGCAGATGGCAAAGCAATTTTCCATTTTAAACCATTACGAATAACCGACAGCAAGGTTATCACAAAGCAACCCGTTAGAAAGATGCTATTCTGAGCAATTTCACCCAGAATGACTCTTTTCATGTGGGGAGATTACAGTCCATCCACACATCTTTATGTGATGCTTTTCCATAACCAGAGGGCCTCGGCACCGAACATGCTAATATAAAAATGTCATATAGAGGAAGCGTATGGCCCTCGTAATTACCAGGCCTGTGTGGGCCTATGACATCATCGCTCCATATGTCATGTGCGTAACGTGATATCACCACTACAACAGTGTCTGCGAGACAAAAACAAAAAAGAGGTTGTTGTAAATACAAATATTGTCAAAAATTATACAGTGCTGGAACATAAAATTATAAATGCTTAAATGTGCACCATGCAGGATTTTCAAAAGAACTAAAGTCGTGACCCTTACAGAAATAATCACCCTCAGTTCTTACTTATGATCCACCAGTGAATGGTGATGTTTGTGGCTACAGAAACTGCCTGTCTTCTTGTAATTGTTCTGGAGTGACTGGGACGTTTCGGCGAGGCAACCCTTGGCCGGCGGGAGTGTAGCGCAGGTGCCGGTCGCTTCTGGCGTTGTTCTGCCCAAGAGAATGAGCCAAGTTTCTGTAACAGAAAATCCTGCCTAGTGCACTTTTAAATCATTGTTATGCAGTTGTTGTCTTACAATGACAGGTCGTAGTGACCAGGGGACAAAGCCTAAAAAAATACCATCTACGCAAAACCACACAATACAAGATAAGGCCCAAACTATTAACTCTCCAAATTCACAAACAACCTTTAGAAAATACATTTATACTCAATCTCCAGGGGTTTAACAGATGTAGCAATACCACAGGTGTAAGAAAAATATACTCTTTTGTGAAATATCTTGACTTCAAAAACAAAACAAACATGCGTTCGAGACTCAAATCAAATATGGCAGAACATCGATAACTTCCAATCTCATCTGAAAACTTTAAAGACTTTGTTTTTTTAACTTTGTGGAGTTCAACAGCCCCTGGTCACTACAAACACTATAACTGCTGTTGCATGACTAGTGCTTCTAAATAATTCTATAAAATATCTGCTTTTGTGTTCCACAAAACAAATAACAACATATGGGTTTGAAACGCTGTTTGAGTTTAACTACTCCTCAAACTTATATTAAACAAGAGAAAGACTTTTACAGGAAAGCTGGCGTTCTCGCACACCTAAGACGAGGAACCTTCACAAAACCTTTCTGTTGTGACCTTACTTAAAACAGAAGCTCTCGTAGAAGACATTCTCGTAGAGGCAATCTCCTTCCCTGGCATCCACCAAGTACACAAATAAGCTTCAACGTGCATATCAGCCAGGAATCTAATTATTCTTCAGATTAAGCTGAAGATTAATGGCAATTTTTACATTAGAATAACGTTTGAAATGCATCCATAGCAAGATCTCGTCCATTTCCATCTCATTTGGCAACGTATGAATATTTTCCTTAAAAACTCACTACAGAGCAAAGATAAAACAACACAAGGAGGATAGTGTGAACAAAAAATAACAGTCTTATCTGAAAAGCATGCAGGTCTAATGACGCTGGAATTTCTTCCCTTAGTAATAGTGACGACAGATGCCGTATGAGACGAACTCAGCTGGAGCGAACAGATGCTACAATAGTTCCCGATTTCGGCTAAATTTATGTCGGATGTCACGTTGATGAACTTGGAGATGCAAGAAATATTATAATGCAAATCAGTTTTTGTGATTTAAAAAACAAGAGAAAACATTTTAGCTCCTTGCAACACACATTGCATAAAAGAGTGTCAGCAGAAAGGATACGCTTAAATCTTGAAAAGACTCGGAGGTCAGAGGTTCGACTGCATCAAGATGTACATGAGAAACAATGTCAAAATTCTGCTTGCATAATTAATGACCAGACACCATTACAGAGCCTTAAACGTGAGCGTGTATTGCTCTACATCACGCCTGTGGGTGACTGGAATTCTCTGAAAATGGAAGGTTATGTAACGAGAGGCAGGGGAAACTTATCACGCTTTCTGAACCGAACAACCCTCAAATCTGTTCATAATAACCTTTGTTTTAATATCTCGCTGAAGAACTTACTGATCCTTCTGGTTTGGAGCTTTAAGGTTAGAACCTGCGCGGTTGTAAAATGTATCGAGAATCAACCTTCCCGAGGAACGTAATAAAGCGAACCATTTTAATCAGTGAGACTTTAATGTTTGCCGTTTGAAAGGAAACCTTCCTCAATCTTCCTCAAGCTTCTGTGTTTTCTTCCACGTTATTAAAAACAGAAGCGAGAGACTCAATCCAGTTCAATTGTTCTTAAAAAATCTAATTTCTCTAATTTATAACACTGACTCTGTGTGACTTATTTATGGTCTTGACGTGTAACATTCGTGAAATATGTCAAGTACAGAATATTTCTAAAGCCTTTAAAGACTATAAATACTGCTTCTGTACATAAAGCACTCAAGAAGAATTCCGAAATGGGAACGTACATTCGAACACTGAAAATGATCCCAGATAAAATCACAGCAATTAAAGTCTCACAAGGTTAGTCTGAGTCTAGTTAAAGTATTTTTAAAATTTACAAAATGTCCTCATTAATAAGCACACAAACTCTTTAAAGCCACAAATCAGTCATAATGCTGGACTGCCCCAGCAGGACACTTTTTACTGAGATTTGTTTTAGAAAAAAATATCAAATTTGGTTAATTAGAGTGAATGATCACTGAATGATAAACTAAAATCACAACAAAACAAATTTACAAATGTAGTTTTTCAGCTATTTGGTAACCCACTCCAAACCTTTTTAACCTATTTAGGTTAGCAGTCCGCAGCCTGACGTGACTTCAATGCAATGCTTGTCATGCTTATTATTATATAATTAGTTTGCATAATAAGTTCTGGCTCACGAATGCTTATCAAAAAAGAAAAACCCTCCAGCAGCCGTCCCCTCTTCGGTCCAGTTGCTGGGTTAACAAGAAACTGTTCAATTAGCCATGATAACCATCACGCATGTTGAAGAGCTTAAATCCCCGTGCTGAGAGACGCATTAGCATGGGCCAGGTAGCGCAACACCTGCGTTTGCTCCTCACGTAGAGCCTGGGGACAGAGCGAGCGAGAGGCCGGCCCTACTTTGATAAGCGCTGCAGAGCCGGGCTGCTTCTCTAATAAGCTCGGGTTCGAGTGCAGAACGTTTCTGGAGGGCCTCAGCATGATGCGGGCCTCTGAAGTCCAGCTTTATCCGAATAACGTCAGATAAGCAGCTGGCGCTCACCAGAACGCAACCGTTGCGCTGGTTCTCAACCTTCTCCACTGCTAATGCAATCTGTTGCTTTCTATTTCAACGTTTTTACTGTGCAAGAGCGACGAAAACATGATCCTACAGAGAGAAAATAGTCGAGTGGTAAACAGGGCATGAGTGGAGATAGGATAGAAAAACAGGTCATTATGAGGGATGGCAAACGCGAACGCCATGTGCACTATTGGGTTGCACAGTACAGCAGTCCAACATATCTGGAAAGGTACAATACGAATACTATACAAATCAGGGTAACTCATAGCAAACATGCAGCTATATACTTTTGAACATAAAAGTTATTTAATATAGAATCTAACACTCAAATATCATTCTAGCAACTCAATGTGAAATTTTGAACATTAATAAGCCTGACTTTGTCGTTCTGTTAATTATTAATATAAGCGTATGGTCAGCTACACAAAACAAAAAGTTAATTGTGTATCCTCGCTTCATATTGATGCAAAATGTTCTGAAAAGCTTATTAAAATGTTTGTAAGCTCATCTGAAAAACCTAATCCGTTTTCTGCCCTTTTTACTCAGCTGTCTGTTTCTCTCTTACTCTCCGGTGCCACGGAAGGACCTGAATCGCAAATTAGCGCCACTGTCACACTCAGACTGTCAGCGGAGAGCTGGAGGTCCACAGCGCTGGAGAACTCGAGCTCCGTCGCCGGAGGGGAGCATCCGCGGAGGTGTTGGCGGATGGCTTGACAGTAAATGAAAAATAACCACAGGCGACGGAAGGCATCGCTGTCCAGGTGCTCCTACTGAGGTATCGGTCGCACGCCCGCCCGGTCCTTCATCAAACAGACCGGCTGTGCAATAACAGACACTGCTTGAGCCGGAGGGCGAGTGGCGAGGTCCCTGTTTAACCTGCAGGCAATGATTAAAATATTCATTAACACCATTCGTTCACAGGTGATCGGGTACGTCATCCCCCTCGCTGAAGACCACCTGGCCCCGCCCACATCTCCGCTCTCCCGCGAACACCCCCCCTCTGTTTAATAAAGACCGAGCTCTCTCGCACACGCCGGGGGTCCGTATTAGTCAAAGTAAACACAATAACCCACATTACCCACACGCGGCCGAACACTCATCCACACCTCACCGCCAGAGCGGAGGCGCCAACAACAAAACGGTTTCGCTTCCAGAGCCCGACAGCGACGGGTGAATACAATCCGCCGTGTAATGAATTCGAAACATGAAATTATTAACGCTTTTCTGACTGAGCTGCTGAATAACGGCCTTCGTTGACTCATTAACCGCGGCTGTCAGGAGAGAGGCGAAAGCCCGGCACGTTTATTCATTTTTAAATAGAGCCCTGATCTATTTCCTGAAGTAAGATTCATTTAGCCTGTCAGACGTGCCAACAAATGGAGGCATTACAAGTGAATGAGGGCTGATGAAGCAATGCTTCTGTTAGGCTGGGGAAATGACTTCACTGAGTGCAAAATCCTGTAGATTATGTATTTCATCTTTTCGACCACTGATAAAATCATTCGGTGACCTATAATCCACAAACAACAACAACAGTTTAAACCCAAGAAACAACATTTATGGTACCTCAGTTTACCATCACAAAACTTATTATCCAACAACACAATTAAGGTCGCATGGACTTATGGGATAGCAAAGTGGTTGAACTGTCAAATCTCAACGCTTCAATTCAATTACTACTTTTGCTTTTACGTATAACCGAAAACTTTGCATTGAAACTTTCAGTTTCATTGATTAATATAATCACAACACACAGTAACAAGTTCCTACAAGATCCATCATGTAAGTTCTCGGTTCCCCCCACACTAATGCAGATTTATAGCATTCTACAGAACCATCATCTATCCTGTAAAGCAAATGTAGGGTTTCTCTCAGCTCGGGTTATCCCAAAACTGATGACTCTCTCTTTGACCCACATATCTGAGGAATGAGGAGATCTAAACCCCAGCTGCTACTGTTCTCCTTTCATTCTCTGCAAGCGATGACATCCTACACCACCTTCATTTGCATGATTTCCTGCTCACTTCCAATGTCTAATAAAGGATATTTGATATGGGAATGAAAGAGATTCTTCAATTTCCCATTTTGGAAAAGCGAGGCGTTCGTCTAATTGCACGCTCTAATCCAACGCTAGCAAAAACGCGATAGCGGTTGGACTTTGGGGAGATACGAGGAATTTTCATAACACATCACGATCTGAGATAGAGTGGGATCGTGCGAGATCGCATCGGGAGGGCAATGTTATCAAAGGCGAACCTCTCAAAAGAGCTCATTTTGTGTGCGTACAGTCTGACAGAACATGAAACGGGCTCGTATTGTGTGATTGTATATCAATTTGATGGGTCCCAACCATCCTTTCTGGTTGCTGTTCAACATCAAAGTCAGTACAGTACGACACATCATTAGCCCAGAAGACATGAGTAGAGAGGAATAATTTAGACTGAGACGGTTGTGGCTGCGTTGCTTTTTTTTGGCACCAATGAGGAGCAAAAGAAAGGCAGCGAGACGGAAAATGGAGAAATTTGAATTAATAGAGCTGCATTAATAGCATCACATTCTACAAGGAGCCATAAGAGATGCTGCATGCACGACATGATGCGGCCGTAAAAGCTGCTTTATTAGGCATCAGTCTGGGGTTTCTCCACAGTTCATTTTCCTGCGGGACCCCCGCCATCACACACAGATCCCACCGACACTGTAATCGCCGGAGCCGCGACCGCCAAACTGTGCAGACGAGCGTGTTTGTTGAATCTATTGCGAGGTGCAATCACAAAGGTTCACGACCTGTGGTTGCTGGGTGTGCCGGATTTATCAGAAGCCTGAGATGCAAACAACCCACACGGGAATTTTAATAAATGCCTTTCGGTTCTCACCACAACGGGTTTTGTTTGTAACGTCGCAATAAAAGACGTGCTTCCGCATGCTGCTTAGGAACATGGCACCGTGCCCTTCTGATGCAATCTGTCGATAAAAAGATGTGGAGATCATTGAAAAACCCAGTTTATCGCATGAAAGCCGGTGAAATTATAGACACAGGCTGTTCAAACATACGACGGCTTCCCAATAAGGGATGTCACGTCGGTTATCACACACATGCTAACGGAACAACTGCAACCCAATATTTCAATAAAGGAAATGTTTAATCGGAAATGTTTTACGGTCCCTTTTAAACCCTCCAGGGTTTGCGAGTGTCTCTGGATCCGACGCATCCCTGCACAGATAACTCAATTTCTTACACAAAATATAATTAACAGTCTTTTTCTCAGAAAAATCCTTCAGGATAATGTTATCTGCCTTTGATAAGGTGGTTTTATTTGGACACCATTTGAATAGAAAAGTATCTCGTAGTTTAGGAGAGACGTAAAAAGTCTATTAAAGTTAATGTAGTAAAAACTAGATCTTTTAATAGATTAAAAATTGAATTAATTAGACGATCTGATGATTAGTTCATCTAAATAAATTGCAAACAACAATATATATACACAATATAAGTGAAATGTCAAAAGCGTATACACACACACACACATAGATACAAAACAGGAAGGATGAATTTTACTGGCACTTTGAATTCCAAGTTTGAATTCCGTTATGTCATCATAGGAAAATTCCTTATTACATAAATTCAAACATGGATCAGAGGGCATGTCTGAAGATGATATCCTCACATCATCTTCTGAATTTCACTAAATAACAAAAGCTCTACAAAAAGGTATTGCACAAACTCCACCACCAAAACATCTGAAAATGTTATGCGGGATCGAGAAAGGACATTTTATTAAACTTTTAGAACAATGTCTTACCATCGTTGCCCTGGCTGCCTTCTCTTTTCAGCATTTGGACAGCACCAACATACTTCTTCAGCTGGACCTTCAAGACCTCATTCTCTCTGCAAAACAAACAAAGCTGATATTCAATAAGACACAAGAAAGTAAACGCACACAGCGGTTGACAAGTAACAATTTAACTATTTGAGATTTGAGATTTGATATCCTAAAACAAAACTAAACAAATCGTTTCTTGTAAATAAAGGGAAAAACCTTTAGGAGGCCAACAGGAGAATCTAACACTAACATTCAAAGTCCAGATAACATTCAAAGTCCAGATAACATTCAAAGCACCAGCTCTTCATACAGCTGGTGCTGTATGAAGAGACGGCCCACCGTGAGCCTCCTAAGGAAAGCCCCCCATGGAATTCAATTCCAGGAAGCGTTTTACACTGTAGGTTTAATAAGCCTGTTGAAGGAAACGAGATGTGTGTGTGTGTGTGTGCATGCGTACACGTGCTTGCGAGGCCGGTTACTGCTGGTTTGGGAAAATCTATCGGAATCAATCCAAGTAAAAAACATTTGTTCCTATTCCTCCAGGAGGCCTTTTGTAACTCGCTCGTCACCGCTCATTTATACCCTTCAGTAGTCGGAGAGAATAGAGGGCGCCTGGCAACCTCTCAAAGGAGGAGACCGGATCGTTTTTCGCACCAGCGAGCTCCGCGTGGCTCGGCCGCGATTTAATTAAAGTTAATAAGTGACGGCTTCTCCGTGGGGAGGACTCGACGAGACAGGTGTACCACGTTGATCTTTTCCACTGCCCCTGCAGGGCATCCACACATGCTAGTATATTCATATTAGAAAACTAACAGCCAGCGTAAGAGGGGGATCACTGCCGGTTGGCCCCCCTTTGATGGGCTTATGGGTCACGTAGTGGTCTACCTAATGAGTGCCACCTTGGACAGACAGATAATGTCATTCCATCCAAAGGGACATTTGTAAAGTTTAAAGACGCTTTGTTCTGGAATTAACGTGCGTGTTTAAATCCTATATGTATAGGAGTAAAAGGTTACTGTTTTTAACATTATTCATAACACATCGGGTCAGTGTTCTTTTACTAAGAGGCACTTTAATAATGGCTTGAAATAAGATGTATAAGTCAAACCATTTAGCTTTAGGGCGGACTGTGTAATCCATTTTATATTGAAATACCTTCTATTAGAAATTTAAATGGATCCATTCGTAGCTTGGTTGCACTTAAAAGTGTACTGTGAAACTATGGAGCTATTAAAACAATGCTTGTTTGAGCATTTGAGCACTGGCCCAATGGCGTAAGTGTGGGGCGGGGCTACCTGTTTGGCCAACCAATAGCAGATAAGCATTCAGGAAAAACTTAAACAGCAGTCATTGTTATTTTACAATTCCATTCCAGAATTCACACACTTTCCCGTATGAAATATAAGATGGCATATGGAAGTTTAAGAGCTAAAAGTTTATTTTCATGTGGGCTGGCTGAGGTCACGCAGACATCCGGACAGGCTGTTTACGTCCAAACACTCAGCAACAAGTCATAAGCTTCACATAAGCGAAAGGATATTTCTTTTAAAAGCACTCATGCTCGATAGATTCTCTAAATTTAACTCCATTAGTGTAATTGGATCACAGATAAAGTATTAAAGAACAGGCTACAAAGAACAGAGAAGTAGAACAATCTCCTCGTGTCCTTCTTGAGATGATGAGATGAAAGACAGGCCAGCCTACCATCAAAAGACAGAAGTTCACGTGACCTGTTTAAACAAAGCATATTGAAGCATGTTAAGAGGAACATGTTGACATGACCAGGCCCAGACAGACTCTATAGACCTTTTTTTGTATTTTACCACAGTTATTTTCAAGAAAATGTTAATATGCTATAAATTGGAGCATTAGAACAAGCCAAAAGGACAATCAAAATAGTCAAAAATATCATGTACTTGCTCGATAACTGATTTTTGTTCATTTTTTACCAAAACAGATTGCAGCTTTAAAGTCGGGATAATTCACTGAATCATGATGGTCTCTGGATAACTCACACAATCTGAAATACAAAACGGTTCGGGGTACGACGTTCGGGGTACGGTATGCCTGCTGGTGCTAACAGACACATATCTGAGGTGACTTCAAAGCGAGGCCAGTTCGGTGTCAGTTAGTCTAAACGGCTGATGAAGAGTAAGTGGAGGGATCCACCATCCAGCCACGGTGCAGATGTCAACAGCATGATAGCAAGTGTGGTTTTCTCCCCCATAATCCTCTCTTTGACACAGCATCATCCTGACAAGACTGCTCTCAGCTGCTGTCCTCCTACTGAGCTAAATTAATTTGTTCGTTCACTCCCCACATTATCCCCCTGAGAAACCGCTACATTACAACTGATGAAATGCTCGCAAAAGCAAGACGCCTCTCCCAATATTCCAACAGCACTTCAGGAGGACAAAAACTGCCGGCACGGTCTGGCAGCTCCGGCGCCTTCGGTAAAATAGGCTGTTAGTGAGATGGTGGCGATTCGCAACCTGTTTTTGCTCAGGGACCCAGATTTCACGTTGGACATCAGCTAGTTGCCCAAAACAGAACCAAAACTGTTTATCGTACAAAAATCAACAGAAATATCAATTACGTTCATTAATATTGCCATGAACTACAAAGACCACATAATACGTAACATTAACGTTACATATGTTGAATAGAAAAACATTTGACGGTTTTGGTTTTCTGAAGGTTTCATCAATAGCTTCATGCTTTTGTTAGCCAATATTAATTCACCACACAAAACACAAACCATATTCATCCTAGCTGCATTTTTTAGACTTGCATAGTTTTGTTCATGGCTGTTAACATTAGCATATACTGAATTTTGTTAGCTTCTACCAAGTGGACAAATGTTTTGCTATTCTAATGAAACATGGGTAAACTTTAGTTACACAAGCACTGTCTAGTCTCTCCTGTCAGAACAAACCCGCAAATCCTTTCAACTCATCCCTACACCTATTTCTGCTCATCTGGTTGGACGTCAAAGCGTGGGAGGACTTTGTGTTGACACGGGTGTGAGTATTTTGGCCTTTTGCTATATGGATCCCCCAGCACGTCTCAAAGGTGCTTCCACTCCGCACAGCCTCACCGAGCATTTCCAAACCTTATTTTTAGTCTCTATTGACTGAGCCAGATTAGGTTTGAATTAGAGAAACTGGCCAGACTCTCAACCTTTCAGTTTGCAAGACTAGAAAAGGAAGCCGGAAAAAAAAGTTAAAAAACATTGCTTGCGTACGAAGTGATGCACTTGTGGTGCCACGAGTAGCGACGATTAATGAGCGATTACGTATTTTATGTTGCTCGTAATTAAAGCTAATTATTATCTAAAATGCTTAACGGTTTGTGGTGATTTTATGGTTGATAAATGCAAGGTGGAGTCGTGGCAGAAATGACGTTCAGATAGTTGCGAAGTGATAACAGTGACAGTCTATAAAACCAAATTACCCAGCTGAGATTTGATTAGACCACGAATAAAGTATTTGTTACGTTGTCATGTGGCTTCTATTGAAGCCCATATCTTCTTCTGAAAACCTTAGAGCTTCACAAACTTTTGCAAAGTGAATCTGATTCATGGATCAATATTCAGTCTTGTTTCTGGTACAAAGAAAATCCTCAAGCACAAGATATATTTTCACAGACATGTGAGTGAAATAATTGCTCATTTCTAACCATCTACACGCATTTTCCAATAAGTTTGTTGGCGTTCCTGTGCAACATTTCACATAAACTGCCAAACTGTGATTCGTTGACCCGACTGCTTTTTTCAGTCTCTGAGAATATTTAGATTAAGATGTGGACCACAGTTCATGCCAAAATCACAAGTTAGCCAGCGTACTTTTTGGTTTATCAGACACTTCTGACAGTACCTCATGAGAGCCTGGACTTTGGCTGCATGTCTCTCCTCTAGCTCAGCCAGCCTCTTCTTCAAGCTGTCCACCTCCTGCCTGAGCCCAGCAGAGTGCTCCATCTCTCCATCCAGGAGACCACGCAGAGACCTGAGCCAACAACAATAAAACACTCAAACAGAGCTGACCCAGTTTCCATTAGCTTTCTTTAATGACTGCTAGCACGCTCGCATAATTACTCAGCTGCACATTATTAACTATGCAAATTATACTTTTCATGAATAGGCGAAACTATTATGTTACCAAAATTTGGGACATGTCTAAATACGGTGCAAAATCCTGATGAGTGTGATTTTGTTATTTTCTAGCAATAAATACAAAGTAAAAATCACACTTAAATAGACAAAATGTATCAGAAAATATATAAGATTTGTAAATGCCAGAATTGGTATTAAGGTGGCAGGTAATGGTGTGACGAATTTGGTTTAAATTAACATTCTGTTGAGGACCAAATCAAAGAAAATTTAAGGAAAAACGTGTTAAAATGCACTTCAAATATGCAAACAAATTAAGAAAATAGTAATAAGTAAGAATAAGTAATAAATAATGTCACAATTTTTTATGTGGGACAGCAACATTTTAGGTTTTGGTGTTTAAAATCAGCTAACTACTGATTTGTTTTTGTTTAAATACAAAAAGAGTGAGGGGAATATAAACCAATACATTTTAAACAAAGCTACTTGTCATGCTAGAGTTGAAAAACAATTATGCTGAAAGTTGAACATCTCCCAAAAACAAACACAGAAAAAGAGAAAAATTCTTACGTGTTTTGCTCTGTGAGCTCATCTTTCCTGTTCATCATGGCCACAATGGCTTGCCGTAGTTCAGCTGTGTAGAAAAGTCCGTGTTACAAACATGACCAAACCAACTCAAATTGAATAATGGCTTTTATCCTCCAAAAAAAAACAAGTTGCAATATCTCATAGAGATTTAGTGTCCCGTACAGACCCATCGCCATTCTTTCAAAGGGTTACGGTTTTATACCGCTGACATTTTCATTTGTGTTGCACCAGAACTAATAAAAAGAACGATATGAGGCTTAAATACCAGCACAACATTAATTCCTTTAACGTGAAGGAGATGTAAAATGGTAACACATTTATTAACAGCCAAAAGAAGTGCAGATTAAGTCTCAAAACACAGACTGTAACGTATAGCTCTTGCTATGAAGTATTATCACCAAACATGGCAGCACTTGGAACCGTCTAAATCCTGGAGAGCTTTTCTTCACACTCTCAAAGCTGGATAACCTGGCTCGGGATAACCTTGCTAACCTCAACAACATGCTTCTAAAAGACAAAGCCTGAACTTTCCTATCGGTCCACTATCATTTAATGAATCTGAGAGAAACCCAAGTCTCGGCCGGCGCCATCCCGGTCGGCCTGATTCCCATTTCACCAGCTTGAAGCACCTTGACTACCAGAAAGCGTCAGACGTCTGTTTTATTTCTTTGATGAGCTACGGTGCTTGTGTCTTTGAAGAGTGATACGGCTCGACTGTTGTCTCTCGTTGTCTTTCGCTGTCCTCGAAAAGTTTATCAGACCGCTGGAGATCAATTTGTCAAAAAAAAAAAAACAATCTCAGAAAATGCTTGCAGATATAACAAAGAACACAATTTTTTATAGGAGTGTGTGTGTGTGTGTGTGTGTGTGTGTGTGTGTGTAGCCCACTACCATTTTCTGAACCCTTGATTTGAAGGAAAAGAAACACAGAAGGGTGTGGTGGTCTAAGTATGTTTGCAACCCTGAGAGCCGGCAGAAACTACTACAAGGGGCAAAACATTGACTTCCTTCCCAGCATGAAGGTTCAGAGATTATAGTCTGAGTTTGAGACATCTGCCATTGATAAAGTCTATAATAAATGTGAAGGAAAAAATTACAGTGTAATACTTGCAAAGAGATTCCCACTGCAGTAACCTGGTCATTGTCTGATCAA
Organism: Ambastaia sidthimunki; assembly: GCA_036877625.1. NCBI lineage: Eukaryota > Metazoa > Chordata > Actinopteri > Cypriniformes > Botiidae > Ambastaia > Ambastaia sidthimunki. The sequence continues at coordinate 65,965 of JAZGTK010000438.1, forward strand.
CAAATCTTAGTCTCTCCGTCATTCCTTGGTGACCCCTACTTGGGACTGAACATGCAGGTTTGTGTTAGACACTCAAATCCTTAAAGCATGTAATTTCTGTGCTGTTTTTGCCCAAACACTCCCCCTTAATCCAGCATTTTGACCTTGAAATAAACCCACATCATCTTTAACTACATGTTAAACAAAGCCTGGTCTAGGGGAACACCCAACAACATACAAAAAACATCCATTTTCTGGAATGCCACCTTTTAGTGTTGAGTGACTTTAGTGTTGAGGACCAGTATTGGGAAAGACAAGTTAAAAAGCTGTCTACCATATTGTGAACTAATTTTTAATTCTACACTAATTTCTTTAATTGTATTTTGGAAACCTTATCATTTTCAAGCCCCAAAGGTAATGTTTGTCATAACCGTAATTAAAAAGCAATTAATAGGTTATTAAGTCATACCGAGTAAAGCACTTTTGATCCGAAATTGAATTTTACTCATTTCGTTTTCGGAGCACAAGCAAATTTTGGCATTCTGCATGGAGCATTTTCTCTTTTCATCTTTATTTTTGAAAGCCAAAGTATAACTGGATCAGTCATCTCCAGCTCCATCTCAAAGTTGTGTTTTTGTCCAGACAAAAGACGAAAAATCGAGAGCGAGAGAGAGCAAGAGACAAAGAGATAGAGAGAGACAGACAGAGAGAGAGGGAGAGAGAGAAAAAGAGAGAGAAACAGAGAGAGAGAGAGAAACACAGAGAGAGAGAGAGAAAGAGAGAGAGAGACAGAGAGAGAGAGGGAGAGAGAGGGAGAAAGAGAGAAAA